>JAPYZD010011376.1:0-10787 GCA_030522725.1 Ichneumoninae sp. B BG-2022a
CCACCCGACCATCCCGTCCACCCGACCATCCCGTCCACCCGACCATCCCGTCCACCCGACCATCCCGTCCACCCGACCATCCCGTCCACCCGACCATCCGTCCGTCTGTCCGTCTCATTAAAATGTAAATGGCAAAGATTTCGATTCAAGCATCCAGAAAGTTCCGTCGACCGATCCCCACTGACGCTACAACCGATTTTCTTTCCTCGGAAGCTTTCGAGCCCCATTGCCCGTCTCTCTCCCTGTTTCTCTTACTCTCTCTCTCTCCCTCGTCTCAATGATCGATCGTCTTCCCTTACTTCTTCTTTGCTTTTGCTTTTCCTTCTGGCTTTTGCTTCTTGCCACTCGGTTCCTCGATTCTCGGCACTCGTGGGAGAAAACCTCCCGGCCGGGCTCTGGTCTCATCGAGAGGAGCACCTTTCGCCTCATCCTTCCTCGAGCCGTTGCCAAGAATCTATTCATCCATTTGGTACGTGACGCGACGCCACCCGGGCATACCCCTTCCGCCCCTCGCTATATATGTATAACCGCTCATATCCCTTTTCCTTCCTTCAACCGCCTATCCCAACCCCCGACCTCCTCCGCCCACCCCCTCGCTCGATGGACTTGGATAATAATTTATGCGGAGCGCACCCAATACCCGGCCGAAGCATCGACGGTACGTGAAATTATTTTCCGATCGTCGGAACTGAACACCCCGTAAATTTCTTTCCGCGGGACGAAATCTCCGATTTTTTTTTGAGTTGTCGTCAAAGCGGTTTTTGAGGCGGGCCATATATCGCAGTCTCTCTGTTTCCGGTGACCATGGGGAATGATAACGATTTTTTCTTGTTGCTGTATCGAGACTCGGAGTCGCTTTCAATACAATTGTGTCTTCGGTGACTCTATAGCTGGGCCGTTGCGGTTAAATTTGAGGTTGATGTTGATCCACTACTTACATTTGAATGTCAGTAAGAGAACTTCATATTCGCTCTTCAGCACGAAATGGAGTTTGAATTTAAGTCCCCAATTAAGTCCAAAATGAAGTTTGAACTTCAGTACAAAACGGAGTGCGTAATTAAGTACAAAATGATGTTTGAACTTAAGTACAAAATAAAGTTTCAACTCAAGTACAAAATGAAGTTTTGACTCCACCTCTCACTTAAGTTAAAACTTCATTTTGCACTTAAGTGCAAACTTGGGTGCAAAATGAAGTTTAACCTTAAGTTAAAATGATGTTTGAACTTGAGTACAAAATAAAGTTTCAACTCAAGTACAAAATGAAGTTTTAAATTAAGTACAAAATGAAGTTTTAACTTAAATACAAAATAAAGTTTTAACTTGGGTAGAAAACGAAGTTCGATGCTTAAGTTTAATAACTTTAAGTTCGTTCTGACGACTATGAATTAAGCCCCCGGGTGTTGCGTCAACGTTAGGGACCGCAAAATACGTCAAGAGCCGGTTCAACAGCTCTGTCAACGCGAGCCATTACGCAGGTATAATATATACGCGGTTAGGGAGGAGACGGGAATTGAATTAACATCATTAGTGGATAGCTAACGCGAAGCCGCGATTATTTCAGTGCTCGATGCAGCCGGCTCACGAGCCGGGGGACTTAATAGGATTAGGCCCGAGCCCTGACCGCGACAATGGCCGCAGGTGCTTTCGGGCGGATTTCGCGAGAACACCTGTATGTATACGCACACACACATACACACATACACGTAAGCACAACCGGCTATTAGTTGAATTTGAGTAATTCGAACGATCTACGCAATGCGTCATTGTTTACGATCAAAGTACACAAATATCCGTTGTACGATTTTCATGACCCCGAAGGCAGCGAGCTCGGTAAATTATGGCTATGGATTTTCGTGCCTCCATCCGGAAGCTTTAAGGGGACACTTTCACTTTTTCGGATCATTTAATAATTTTGTTTTTATTATTTTATTTTATTTTTTTTTTATTGGATTTATTTTAATGAAACTGATTTCACGACAAAAAAAATCATTCTTCGTGTTTAAACATTAGTAAATGTATTACGTTTATTAATGTTTTAACATGATAATTGATTTTTTTTTTGTCGCCGGACATTGATATGAAGATATTAGTGAGATGTGTTTTATTGAACATCGCGATAGTTTTTTTTTGTTAATCTGCGTAACATTTTCGAAAAAGAAGAACAGCAGAAAATTGTCAAGAATTTCAAAAACGAAAATAATTTTTCAACGACGAAAATTTGTTAGCATCGCGTGATAGCGTGCCACGTGATACCTCGTATCGTTCCCGTCTCCCGGTACGTGACCGGTATAGTTGCGCACGTATGAGGAGCACATAAACAATATGTTCTTGGCGAGAGGAGTGTACAAGTAGATACAGCCCTTGTGCACCAGCTGCCAGGTCTGCTGTTTCAGCACCTGTTTCACCAGTGGATCGCGCGATAAGACCCTCGAGGGAAGAATTTCTCCTCCGTCAATACTCTCGCTGCATAAACACGGGGCAATTCGGGCACATAAGGCCATATTTCTTGAACCCTCAAAACCAAAAGCCCATAAAAAAAAATTGATTGGAACTTTGCAATAAGCAATATAAATACAATAATAATTAATATGATGGATATAAATATATTGATCATTAATATCATTAAAAATTCATATGGTTACGTCCGAGCAAATAAATATAACACCAATACTTATCAAATTAAGAAGGGCGGCGTTTAATAAGCAAATAAGTTCTCGTCATATGTCCGGTTGGTTCGAGGTCTTAGTCAAGACTGTCAAACTACGATCGTTGTCAAGTCTCGTATCGTACGTTCAACACTGAGAAAAAATGACTTTAAAAATGACTTTTTACCATAAAAAATAGTTCCCAGGGGGAACGTTTACATTTTATAGTTACGGCAGGGACAAAAAATCATGGTTATAACTATAATTATATTTTAAGCAATTGAATATATACTATCAAAAATTATCTATAAAGACGTTCCCCCTGGGAACTATTGGTATAGTAGAAAATATAATCTTTTTTTTCAGTGAACTGTCAGATCGATGCGAGCGGATCCATTTCCATTCCCTTGTGATCGCATCGATCGATAAACGAGTCATTCAAAGAACTGATTCCGTTACAATATTTTTATTTTTTATTTTTGTATGTTCCATCGTATACCCTCTCGGGTTTTTACGTAACCCGTCCCTTTCCCCCCTATCACTCCCTACCCGCACGTCACTAAGCTACCTAACTTCCGCGTCACCGTCGTAACTATAAAATGTAAACGTTCCCCCTGGGAACTATTTTTTATGGTATAAAGTCAGTATTGTTACTTTTACTATGTTATTTTTTCTCAGTGCGACGTTTTAATATCAAGAACTCAGAAAAACGGGCCTGCCGCTCAACATTCGATGTGCAAGCCGGTGTGGGGCTAAGCGATCACCCATCAATCTACTGGACGCAACTAAAGCTGCTTCACTCGGGAGACCGCCGAAGCCACACACCGACCGCGCGCCTAACGCTGTCGGTTCTTACAATATTATTAATTATCAGTGTTATTAATTATTTAGTATATTATAATCAGTCTGTACAACGTCGAGATATCAGCTGTACCCCACGCTAAATACCTAGGAATAAATATCGACCACAAACTAAATTGTAACCACCACTTACAACAATGTAAAAACAAAATCACACAAAGAGCCTCACACTTCAGAAAAATTACATCAAGCAACGCGCTATACACATGAAAAACTTTAAAAAAATGTACAAATCTATCTGCCGACCAATAATAGAATACGGACATCCTATCTTCACTAATTGCAAAGAAACAGCAATCAAAAAATGAAAACAGCGGAAACATGTGCCATACGTCGTCTGACACGTATCCGTCATCCTGATAATCCACTACACAACCCTCGCAATACTCTCCTGTATGAAGTTACGGGAATTATACCTATAAGACTGAGAACCAGAGAACTAACCGAACGATTCGCCGCAACCCGAATAGAAAATATCAAACCATTATGCATACAACCCATACCAAACACAATACATTCATTCAAACACCCATTACGTACAACGTACCAGCAACTTGATACAATAAACAACGAAGAAATAAACTGACATTTTTAATTTCAAGTACTAATACTTAAAATAATAATAAAACATTTTTATTGTAAAACGATGAAAAACCGTGGCTGAAGGACTGCGGCCGATGGCCAATTGGCAGCATATATGCACTGTAAAAAAATTTGTTTCAAAATTAATGAACAGTATTGGAAGCTTTTTTACATAAACCGTTTCTGAAATTTCAAACACGTGTGCGTTGCAATTTTATAGTAAAATTTGTATTTTTCATCAAAATTTTTGTAAATTTCGAGCAAAGATTTGTCATTTTAATATCTGGTATATTTATTTCACAAGCAAAGTACATTAATGCTTAATTAATATGAGTAATGTTAGCAAATTTCAAGTTCCAGTCAAAATGAACCAGCATTCATACCGTGTAATTATTGTCAATAAATACATTTACTACTACTAGTATATTATTATTTAATTTTCTTTTTTTTGTGTACAAAGATACAACGATTAGCATTATCGGCTCGATCGACGCTCGTGGCCGCCTCTCAAGGGGTGGAATAATGAATCACCGGTGATTAGTCGAAACTTTCGACAAACCGGATCGGCGTTGATATCGTCGCGGCGTTAATTGATTATCCACGAAGTTTCAGTCTCCTTTCAGCAGTCACGTACCTCGGCGGAGTTATGCGTGCTGTGTGAACGGTGTTAAATTCACAGAATCGATAGACGAATAAATTTCCGCACTCCTGTGCAGACATTCGCCGGCTTTAACTGACCTTTCGCCGAGGTCTATGGGCTTCCAGGTGATTCTCATTACAATTCCACGAGGGTCTACCGACGACGCGATAAATCATTTTCACTGCACAGAAATAACTTTGCCTCAGCGTCTTACGTGACTACCGTAATGGCCCCTGTTGTAAACCGGGCACAGTTATAAACTGGAGCCGGGCGGTATCGTAATCTGACCTGTGCCGCGGGGAATGTGTACGCGCGGCGTTGGACGCGAGTGGGAAATAAATTAAGAAAAAAAAGGAAAATACGAAAAGAGTAAAAAAACGGGGAAAAAAAAGAAGTTGAAGAATGAACAACAACAGTGCTTTTTGTCATGCAGGAAATGCACGGCGCTGTCCCACTGTTTGTGTCGGTCGGCTTAACCGATTCGCCGTGATCACGCGATAGGATGTACACATCGGGGGGGGGGGGGGGGGGGGGAGCGGAAACCGGTGATAAATTAACTGCAACGAATTATTAGGGGTGAGAGCGTGTAATCCGTGGAAAAGAATGATTTTGACCCCTCGAGGGTTCAAATGTTTCTGGGGGTATGGAAAATGGATTGTCTGCTCGGAGGGGTGGGGTTAATATGGAACACGGACCAAGGCGTTTTTTTTATTAGTGAGCAGATATTCAGGCTGGAAAAAAAATTCTTCAACATAGTGTTATAATATGTTTTATACATTTCGTTGGAAATACTTTAGGTACTCGGGAGCAAAAAAGATCGTCTGGTTGTAGCAATTATGAACCTTCGATTACGAGATTTTTTTTTCTTTGATTCGTTCTCGGCAATTTTTTTTCCTTCTTTCGATATTTTTATGTACAGTTGTTTGGGACGTTCTAAAATATGTAAAAATGACACAAACAGTTTCCCAAGATCAGGGAATAATAACAAAATAACAATACCAACATTGCGTATTCGGCGCGTGTCTCAAAAATCAATATTTACCCAATTTAAAGGAATATTTATTTATTTCAAGAAAATATTCATTTTTAAAAAATTAATAGTTATTTAAGTAACATTAATATTTGCTTACGTACAATGAATATTTGTTTATATCAAATTAATATTTAATTGTGGAATCGCCCGCAAAATAAAAAAAATGTTCCACCTATGATCAGCCCGCCCGGAAAAAAAGCCTCAGCGCGAGCTTCCAAAGTCGTCGTAATGCGAAAGTGTGGTTGCCGGCTTGGGCCGATAACAACAACGAAGGGATGTAATTTTGTCGAGGGATGAAATCGGGAAATAGTGGGAGGGAGGACCCGAGAGACAAGCCTGTCGTCCTTGACCCGGTGGGGGGGTTGGGTTTGCGGTGTGGGTGATTGAGAAAAACGTGGAAAGGTGGTGCAGGGAGTCAAGGGCGAGCGTGCAGCCGCATGGCCTCCGTGCGTTTGCGCTCCCGTGTGTGTGTCGAGAGAAAACTAAAGAGCCGCGCGCTGTACAAACGCTACTTGCGAAAAGTCGGTTCGCTCGTACCGCAGTGATATTATTATTTTCTCGTGGGATCGATATAGAAACCCGGGGCGCGAAGGTATACGGGCGAGCGGGGCAAAACGGGAATGCGGGGTAAAACGGAACTGACAATCGGGGTGCATCGATGGATCAAAATGGGACGTCCTGAAATTATTGGAAAATTGCGTTTTTAAAGACGCAATTTTCCAATTGAGATCGTCCCATTGTGCCCCATCGATGCATCCCGATTGTCAGTCCCGTTTTGCCCTACTGTGCCATTTTGCCCCATTGATGCATCCCGATGGTTAGTCGGATTTTGTCCCATCGATGCATCCCAATGGGTGGTTGGATTTTACCCGATTCATGCATCCCGATGGTTGGTCCCATTTTGTCCGACTGTGCTATTTTGCTCCATTGATGCATCCCGATGGTTGGTCGGATTTTGTCCCATCGATGCATCCCAATGGTTCGACTCATTTTTCCCCAGTGAGTCATTTTGCCCCATTGATGCATCCCGATGGTTGGTCGGATTTTGTCCCATCGATGCATCCCAATGGTTCGACTCATTTTTCCCCAATGAGTCATTTTGCTCCATTGATGCATCCTGTTTGTCGGTCCCGTTTTGCCCCACTGTCCCATTTTGCCCCACTGATGCATCCTGATTGTCGGTCCCATTTTGCCCCATCGATGCATCTCAATTGTCGGTCCCATTTTGGCTCACTGTCCCATTTTGCCCCGCTCTGCCCTACAGTGCCGACGAGAGGGAGTCATTCGGTGCGGTTTCGAAAAGTGATCGCTCTGCAACCTCGGCTCCGAAGCGATAAGGATCCAAGTACTACCGTTAACGCTCCTAGCGCGCCCTCTCCGGATAATGGACGGCTTTCTCTCTTTCCCTTTCGTCGAGGTGATGTGTGGAGGAAGGCGCGTGTTAACGGATATCTACTTTGCATAGATCGCGACCGTGAACCTTTCGACGTGTTTCCGGCCGGAGCGCTACGTGTGTGTGTGTTCGCAACGGCACACGGCACTCGCGACACTGCTTTTTAGAGCGTGAACGATAGCACAATCTTCGCAAGCCCTGGTGTAGAATTTGTGGCGAGAGAAAAAAAATTAAAGGATATCTGACCTTTGTGGAAAAATATTTAAATACATCGGACGCGAAGGTTGGGCAATCGTGACATTGGATCTTAGGACGTGTTTCGAGCCCCGCTTAAGGAATGAAAGGGAGGTGTTGAGACTTTTTTTTATAAATTGGGAACGAGCGTATCTTGACGCAGGATAGTAAAAATAAATATCGGGAGGGCCAAGATATAAAACAATATTTGCGAAATATTTTTTGTATCTCTTGTTTATGATTATTTATTTTTTATTCTCTCGGTTGAAGATCACTTTTTGCTAATTTGTAGCCTAGAATTGTCGTTATGTTTATTGTAGTTCTTTCCAGTGCAGTTGTTAATGTTTCTACGATTTTTTTTTCTCTAGTCCTGGCGTCGAATTTGCGGGGAGAAAAAAAATTATCAAACGCTATCTGACCTTTGTGGAAAAATGTTTAAATAGATCGGGCGTACGGGTCGGCAATCGCGACATTGGATCTTGGGACGTGTTTCGAGCCCCGCTTAAGAAATGAAAGGGAGGTGTTGAGACTTTTTTTTATAAATTGGGAACGAGCGTATCTTGACGCAGGATAGTAAAAATAAATATCGGGAGGGCCAAGATAAAGAACAATATTTGCGAAATATTATTTGTATCTCTTGTTTATGATTGTTTATTTTTTGTTCTTTCGGTTGAAGATAATTTTTGGCTAATTTGTGGTCTAGAATTGTCGTTATGTTTATTATAGTTTTTTTCCAGTGCAGTTGAGACTATGATTTTTTTTCTCTAGTCCTGGCGTCGAATTTGTAGGGAGAATCAAAAATTATCAAACGCTATCGGACCTTTGTGGAAAAATGTTTAAATAGATCGGGCGTACGGGTGGGCAATCGTCGCATTGGATCTTGGGAAGTGTTTCGAGCTCCGCTTAAGAAATGGAAGGGACGGAGGTGTTGAAACTTTTTTTTATGAATTCAGAACGATCGTATCTGACGTGTGCCGGAGGGCAATTTGATTCGTTATGGGATAGTAGAAATAAAAATCTGGAGGGCGAAGATATTAAAATTATACTTGTGAAATAATTTTTGTATCTTTTATTTATGATAATTTTTTAAATTCTTTTGGTTAAAGAGATTTTTTGGATAATTGGTAGCGTCAAATTGTCGTCATGGTTTTCTTATTTATGATAATTTTTTCAATCCTTTTGGTCAAAGACATTTTTTGGATAATTGGTAGCGTCAAATTGTCGTCATGATTTTTTTATTTATGATCATTTTTAAATTCTTTTGGTTAAAGATGTTTTTGGATAATTGGTAGCGTCAAATTGTCGTCATGATTTGTTATAGATAATTCTTCGATTTTTGTTTTATTTTATTTTATTTGTTTCAGTGTCCCAACTTTAATCGGTAAAAATTATTCCAGAGAGTCGCGCGCCAGTAGTGCAACCCGATACGTGTCGGACGCGACAACGCCGCGATGAACCGAAGCTGTAACATCCCAGAAGCACCGCTTCTATTTCGAATCGCTGCCCGGCCTGTGCGAGACACGGCGATCGACGCAGTTTTGCGGATCCGAGCGACAGGTCGACAATCAATTTTCGTCGCTGTCACTTTTCGAGCTGATGAAGCTGTCCGCTTCCACCCTAACGAACGTTTACCCGGGAATCTAGTTTGCCGTACAATTTCACGTGATAAAACACAATTTAACAAAAAGTGAAAAAACAAAAATTAGGTGAAAATAATTCCCGAACAAAATAACAATATACAACTTTTTTCGGTTAAAGCATTGTAGATCCAGATTTGGTGCAAAATTTACGGTACTTCCGACTTTCGGAACTCCTTCTGTATCTTAAGGAACCACGTTTTCACGTGAAGAAACTCAATTGAGCAAAGTTTGAAAAAAAAAATTAGATACAAATATTTCTGAACAAAATAACACTACACAATTTTTTCGGTCAAGAATTATTGATCCAATTTATGAAGAATTATTATAAAGAATTTACGGCAGTTCCAACGCTCGGAACTCCTTTCGCACCTCAAGAAACCGCGACGCGCCGGTAAAGGTAACTTCAGATGTTCAAATTAGGATGCACACTTTCTGCAAATTGTCACGCGATGAAACTCAATTTATCAAAAAGAAAAAAAAATTATATAAAAACATTTCTAAGCAGAATAACACTATACAATATTTTTTCGTTCAAAGCATTATGGATCCAGGTATTGTAAAGAATTTACGACAGTTTGGATTATGGAACTCCTTCGGTAATCTCAAGAAACCGTGTTTAACGCGCACCGCCCATAAAGGCAACTTCAGAAGTTCAGAACAGGACGCACATTTTCTGCACAATTTCACGTGATGAAACTTCAATTTATCAAAAATAGAAAAAAAAAATATGTCTAAGCAGAAAAACACCATAAATTTTTTTTTCGTTCAAAGTAATATGGATCAAGGTACAATGAAGAATTTACGGCAGTTTGGACTCTCGGAACTCCCTCGGTAACCTCAAGAAAACCGCGTTTCCCGCGCGCCGCCCATAAAGACAGAGCTTCAGATGTTCGTAATAGGACGCAGCGTGCGACAGAAACTTCCTCCAGTAGATAAGTCCGGCGACCGAGCAGACGCTCGTACCTCTTCTCCATCTGTTCCTCTCGGTTTCGAGGAGTCAGCTCCCTCCCGATCTCATACGGTTGCTCCCTCACCGCGACACCTGTATCCGTCTGGACGCTGCGCACTCCGGAGACCAAAAAAAAGCCCCCCAAAAGTAGAAAAAGCTCATTCGTCGTAAACGACACCTGTACCGCCGATCCAGCCTCTCCTACAAGGTTCACCCTCTCGCCATCCCCCACTCTACCTCCCCTTCAATTCCACCTGAACACCGCGAGGACGAAAAAAATTCTTCTCCCTCACCTTGTATTTTCACCAATATATTTTTTTCCCCAATATTTTTTTTCTCCATATTTTTTTTTCTCGAATTTTTTTTCTCCAATATCTTTTTTTCTCCAATATCTTTTTTCTCCAATATCTTTTTTCTCCAATATTTTTTTTTCTCCAAATTTTTTTTCCTCTCACCCCAATTTTTGTATTTTATTTTTAATATTTTGTATTCCACGCAGACACGGCAGAGCGTCAGGAGCGGCAGTCACGTCGATCCCCTCGGAGGTTTCTTTTCCCTCTCGCAATTCGTCTCCCCTCGCCCGCCTCTCCCTCCCGGTCCGTTCGCACAGCTTCTCAGCGGCGTCTTCCTCGGCGCTCGGCGGTCCCGAGCCAGTTTCCTCGGTACGGGTGTACCGGCTTCATTGCTCCAGGTCCGTATCGAAAACGCTCCGCCGCCCGGACGGTTTGAGCGTTTATTTCACGAGGGCGCGCGCCCCCGTGAGTCACAGGACTGAATTTTGCGATGCACGGGGTGGGGTGAGGGGAGGGG
>JAPYZD010011402.1:0-12353 GCA_030522725.1 Ichneumoninae sp. B BG-2022a
TAAACCTTGTGTAACTTTTTTTCTGTGCATCATATAATGTTTGCAGTTACGATTACAAGTGTCATAATGGATTTTCAATACTTCAATTCGGAATAAATCCGATCTGCATAGGAGTGTCCGAAGATTGGGACGTGTCCGAACATCGGTACCGTTACCTTACTATATTCAATTAATTCGCCAAGGGAATATAAAAACCTTATTATCCTACAGAACGGATGGACAGGATGGATAGGATGGATGTATGGATCCATCTGGTCCATCCATCCATTACCTAACATTACGTAGATTAAAGTACCTAACCGTACAGCCCTAATATAGAGAAGACGCTAAAGTATTTGGTACTTTGTACTTAACCCTTTGCGTCACGGTGGAACTAATTTCTCCACATGAAATACCGAGGGTTTGTTTTATGGTATTGAAATGTATGGCTCGAAGGGTTAAACGGCCCGAAATGTACTTAAAATACCACAAAGGAATTTACGTATCTAAAATACCTAAAATACATCGGGTATTTAAAATACTTCTTATGAAAGTTATATATATATATATATATATATAACTATATAATATGAAAGTTATATATATATATATTTTTTTTTTCAGGGTTCTTCGAGATTTTTAAGTGAACGGAAATTATCAGTGTGTTCGTCTGGCAGTCGGATGGACGTTCATAATTTGGTCCTAGTCGGAACAGTTTACGGACTTTGAATAAAATTGAGCTTTCGCTACCAAGTCTGGCTCGCCTCAAGCAAAATCTGTCCATAATAACTCGATGATGGAATGCTTTAAAAAGTTTTGACACAATTCTCAAGGAATAATAAAAATATTGGAAACGATAATCCGTTTTGGTTGCTTCGAAAATTTTTTATTTTCAACAGATTATTCTAAAAATAAAAAAAGGCTTCGGTGACCGTCCAGGCTTAAAGAAAAACTAGCATCGTCCATTGTTATAGAAATTTCAAAAATTCGTTATTAAAAAAAAGCTAATAGTACGTGATTATTTTTTGTGAGTTTCAATTTTTTTTGCCAATTACATTCGCGCGTAATTTTTTTTATGAGAATAAAAAAATGTAATAAAACGAAATAAAAAAGCGGCTCGACAATCGAGGTGATGGAAGCAGAAAAAAGGAAAGCCGGCGGCCCGTGGGTTATAAAAATTTGCATGCCGAAATGACGTGGACGGGGAGAGGACGAGTGTCCAATTTTTTGTTCACTCTTCTTTTTTCACTTGGTTTGAGTGGTTTAGGGGATTCGCTAGCGAGACACGAGAGAGGCTTCGAGAATGCAGAGGGAGCGTGCGGGAAACTCGGAAAGGATAGCTCGAAGGCGCGTCGGCCGCCCAGCCATCGCAATATCTCGAGGAGTTTCTCGAGAAGTCTGCAAGCCTGGAAGGTACTTACCACGGCAATGTGTGGCCGCTCAGCCGGACTGGCAACTTCTCGCGTGTCCGGGCAAGTGTACACAGTTCCGGAGATAATACCAACGAGATATCACGGTCCAAAGCGAGTGGCCTCGGACAACCGAGTAAACAATAATAATTAAGGTAGCTCCCTCCTTAACTCTGCGGATTCTTGACGTCGCAAGCGGGAAAGTTTAATTTTGTACGAAAGGTCGGAACAATGAAGATAATTGTTTCACTAATTTGCCGCCCATTAATATTTAATATTTAATATTTAATATTTAATATTTAATATTTAATATTTAATATTTAATATTTAATATTTAATATTTAATATTTAATATTTAATATATTTAATATTTAATATTTAATATTTAAGCCGCGTTGGAAAAATGTATTCGTCTGAAAATTGTTTGTTTCCTCGAAAAAAGTCTCGTCGATAGATTTTCTTAACTGTTGCTTGATAGTAGTAAGAATTAAAATTAGATATAATTACCTCGCCCCGATGAGAACGAAAGTGGCGGTGCGTTCGAGAAGTTTGAAGTGCTCGACGTGGCTCTCATTGCCGAGAAATCGTTGCCCGATAAGCTCGCCTGTAACAAAAAATATGAAGAGAAAGAATTGAATGAGAGCGTTCGAACGTGTTTCGAATGATTAGTTACGAATCAACCGTGTATCGACAGGTAGCACGACGGGGTGGAATATCGTTACTGTTATGATAAATGGACGTGGCGGTATGCACGAGGGGTTTTCTGTGAAAAATTTAACAGCGGGAGCGCCATCGAGAAACGGCAGGAGCAGGTATTCAATTGTGCATTCAATGTAGAAGGAGTCGCGCTGCATCGAAGGAGCGGAGGTGGGCGACCCGAAGGAATGCGAGCACGGATACGCGTGGAAGGCGCAAGTGCACAGAGACGGAAAGAACAACGCACAAGTGCATGCACCGCGCGTCATTGAGACCTCGCTTGCTATATAATTTAAATAATAGCTGACAATAAAATATGCGGATGAACCATGTATATTTGTAATTTGAAAATGTTAGTTTTCAAAAAAAAAAAAAAATTCGCAGTGAAAACTGCAAATGGTAACGGTAACGGTAATGTTTTACGATGACATTACAGACAGCACTAGGAAAAGTAATCCAATAAATAGTAGTAACCGTTAGTAGCGATCAGACCGCTCGACAAAATTCAAAAATAAGAGGTAAATGTCAGTAATGCACTGAGAAAAAGGATGGTATTTCCTACTATAATGAATATTTTCCAGGGGGGACGTCTATATAGATAGTTTTTGATAGTATATACTCAATTGATTAAGCTATAATTATAGTTACAACTAAACCGATAGCGATATGTGCGCGGTTGGTGTGCGGCTCTGGTGGTTCCCAAAGTCAAGCAGTACCGCTCGAGGTCAGTACTTGGATGGGTGACCGCTCGGCCGCGCGCTGGTTGGCGCATCGGATCGAGGACTGGGAGGCAATTTTCTCGGAGATTGGTGATTACCCTGTAGGAACACCAATCTCTGGGGAAAAAACCGTCTGTGTATGGCCAGGTTTTCCGCAGTTTCCCTGTGCCCTTGTGCGAATGCGACACAGTAAGGGGGTAAGTCGGTTGCGGAAGCAATCCGTGGGGGAGGTGGGGTATGTAAAATGGGAGAGACTCCGTACAGATGGAAGACAAATAATAAAAAAATTGTTACAACTATAATTTTTGGTCATTGTCGTAACTGTAAAATGTAATTGTCCCCCTGGGAACTATTTACTATGTAAGTTTTTCTCAGTGTGGTCAGCTACAATGAAATGTGAAATGCAGTAACTAACGGTAATGATCAGACTTTGTAAAATTTGAGAACTAGTAGAAACTATCAGAAACGATCAGACTGCATTGAGACATCAGCTCAGACAAACGGGGTTCTACTGTAGATAGATAGACAGATAGATAGCGTTTATGTATAGTAAGACCAGAGGTCCTGCAAGCACATCACCAACATCAAACCGAACGACTACAAAATTAATACAAAAATAAAATATGAACCACAATAATAAATCCAATAACGAAATAGTAACGAAACTAAGGGTTTTCGATGTCATAATATGAGCTGGAGCGCCTACAGCGAACGCAAAACTCAAATGTTCGATTTCGATATAAAGCGACTTTGTATTAGATGGGGGCTTGTCTGGCTGCTCGAAATATATGATTGCGTATTTACGTAAAACCTAGGGTTTTTGATCTTATAATACAAGCTTTCGATATAAAGCGACTTTGCAATCGATTGGAGCTACAAGGGATAGCAGCAGGATGTTTAAACAATGTTAATAAAGATACAAAAAGCAGCCTTTGAGAAAAAGGTGTCATTGATGCTAGTATGGGTGCGACGAATGTGCTCAAACGGAGTTCCCACTGTACACCGACTGCGAACACAATAAGAATAAGGAAGCCACGAACGGCCGTGCAGTCCAACGATAAATGTCTCTCGGTCGTTAAATATTCATTCGGTTCGCTGTCTCTTCCCGACTCTCCTCGCGGAGTAAATCCCGTGGCGCACTATTTTCACGGAAGAATTTCCTGTATTCGCCTCTCGTGCCTCGGTCTTATCCGCACGAAACTCGGGGATTGCCCTTTCCTCCAACATCCGATTGATACATTTATTACTTAGGCGGAGGAACGGCTACGTGGTGAATTTCAATTTCGACACTATTTGCTCCGTCGATTTATCATAAGGCTGCGTAACTGTGTACCGACGTAATGGCTGTAAGTCGGTACACGTTCGCGCACTTACAAAATATACGCGATGGGAAAATTTTTTGGTTGGCGATAAACGAAAAAGTAGCGATTATGGATCACTGTTTTTTCCGTGGTTTTGCAATGTCAAATTGGTCTTTCGTATTCATCTATTTTACCCTACCGCTACCATGAAATCCCATGAATATTCTCACGCGCAATCATAACAAACCAAGTCATGCTCTCATGGGTATGGAACAACACTTCGGGCAGACAATTCGGAATATTGAAATTTCGTGGCGTACGAGTTTCATTGTCAAAGTATCTTGCTCTTGTGAAATTATTGACCGTTGTTATACTTCGCTAACGGTTGCTTTTCTAGCGAGCCGGAAATATAATATAATATAATATAATATAATATAATATAATATAATATAATATAATATAATATAATATAATATAAAAAGATTTCGTCGCCGTGTCAAGAATTGGGGGGGGGGGGGGGGGTGGCCAAAAAGGGGGCAGGAAGGGGGCGAGGGAAAAGAAAGGGTGAAGTAAAGGGACAATAACGCCTTAAGTCTACAAAGGGGTGCGAGCCACCAGCTGCACTAGTAATACAAAATATAATATTTAAAGCAACGGTTTGAAAAAAGTGACAGCTGTCAATGAATCCATTGGAGCAACGTCGCTAACTTTCATACCATGAGAATCGGGAATTTATGTAATGAATAAAAAGCAAAGGGGGGAGACAGGCTGAGAGACAAAGCCAAGCGGTGCCGAGAGCAAAGCTCCGTAGGAAAAGTGCCCGCTGGCTCGAACGCGCGAGGAATAAATTAAAAACGTTGAACAAACTCGATGCGAGTGGTGGCGCGATGATGGTTGTGAAGATGAAACGCAGGGTACGACGAAGTGGAGCAAAGCGGACGGGGAAAAGAAGCGCGGGTCGAAAGGGTGGTGCTCGATTCAATGAGGGGGGGGGGGGGGGGGGGCTCCGGGGGGATGGGGGGAGTGGCAAGTAAAGTATGAAATTAAAAAAGCTTCGGGCCACGCGACGCATAACTCTGCAGGACCCGCAGGTGTCCTCCATCTCCCCCGCACTCCCGCATCGACGATCCTTCTCGGCCATTGTTTCCGTCTCTTTCTCGACGTGAGATCCGGACGACGCCGAGCCAGTTAGCCGGAGGATAATTAAATGTCTCTCCGGTGGGCGGCTGAGTTATTTTCGCGAATTTTCATTAAGACATTAAACCATAAAAAGAAGGTAAAGGCGAGGAGAAGAGGATTAAATAAAAGGAACGAAAACAGTGAGTGCGCCGATGAAGGAAAATCGTGTTGAAAGCCGAGCGGCAAAAGAGAAACGCTATGATAAAGGAATAAGAATAAAAAAAAGAATATCGAAGAATCGTTATGACCGGGCGAAGTCGGGACATCTGAGAAAAACGATTTTTATTCTCTTCAATTATCCATCGGTGACACTTTGCTGGACTCGCACTTTGAACCTTAGTTTCCTGCTGGCTCCGCTGTACGCGCCGGGCTCCAGCCGTATTTCGCGCGAGGACAGAAGGTGGGAAAATCGATTTGGGGGGGGGGGGGGGGGGGGGGGGGGGTGGGGGGGGGGGGGGGGGGTTTGGGTGAATTTATGTCGGGGTGGCGGGACTAAACGAAAAAGTGAGCGGCAGAGTTGGGAAAACTGCGGCTTCGATGAAAACGCGGCGTTCTGGAAGGAGAGGAAAAATGGAGAGAGCGGTCTGAAGTTGATACCCGGGTTGAAACTGGGTGGGGACTTGGTTTCAATTATCCCCCGTGGCACTTTGCTGGCCGTGCCACTTTCGATTCGAGACCTCGGGTCAATCGACCTCATCCCGCGAAAGAGAGGCTCCTCAGGCGCACGTATCCACGTCCCACAGAGGTGGCCGGGGCAAGATTGAAACGCTGGGACCCGCAGGATACGGGGTAAAAATTGGATACCGCAAAATGATTAGAAAAAATATCACTTTGAACATTCGGAGCCACTGGAGCAAAATGAGAACCGTCAGGGCGAAATGTGGTAACTTCGGAATCAACGACCCATTTTGCCCATAAACCCGAAACAAAATGCTCACGAATGTAATTTTATCTATAAAAAATCATTTTTGCAGCTCCAAATTAATTGAAGCAGAGCTGTGTGAAATTTTACGATATCTCGAGTTGTCAAAACTGTACCCGTGACGTACAAGCTAAAAGATTATCAGGATCGACCAGTTTCAGGTGGTTTTTACGAGCGAGAGCTTCTTGCAGTCAAATATCCGGATATTTATTTAGTTAAGAAAATATTGAAGAAAAAATCCAATAAACTTTATGTAAAATGGTTGGGATTTGACGACTCTCACAATACTTGGATCAATGAGTCCGATTTATAATTTTTATACCGAGATATCGATAGAGGCGACAATATAAATTATTTTGCCCGGTGTGGGATTCGAACCCACGATTCTACACTCTACATTCAGCTCTAAATTCATTTGAAGGGCGTTTTATTATCGATGACCCATTCTACCGCGATCTCTTCTATGCAGCAAACTCTTATAGGATTAAATAGCTTTTATTTCACTCGGTGCGTAAAGTGCAGTTTTACGCACGCTTCGCGCGCATAACGCCCTTTTCGCACTTTGTGAAATAAAATTTCGTACGATACTCGTGCGAAAAACGTTTTCTTAACTCGTGTGATTGCAACACTCGCCTTCGGCTCGTGCTGCAAACTCACACTCTATCGAAATGTACTACAGTACACGACCGCGTTTCTCTCAACCGCATAATTCCGAGCGACCGCGTATTTCCGAAAATGATGACCGCGTAAGTCCAATTCGGCCCCTTCTCAAGGTCCGCTACCTGCTTGGTGGAGAAACTAACGACTCCTTCCCTTTTGCTACCTGCGAATGAAATCGTCACTGCTGTAATTCCGCCAATTTTTGCGTATGGAAAGGGACGGTGGGCAGGTACTTGGGCAGGTAGTGGGGTATCGGAAATACGCGGTCGTGCCTAATTGGATTGGTTCCCGAGAAACGAAGAAACGCGGTCGTGTACTGTATTTCGATACAGCTATTGGCAATGGCGTTTGGACGAGTAGTGCCATAAGCAATCGAGAACGAAGCTAACACAGGTACGCACGGTACATAGGGAAGAACAGGGCAAGACGGACTACTTTTCCAAATTTTTGGCTGGACCTAAAAGAACTCTCATATCAATACGGAGGGCACGAATCCGTTTTGTCCGTCACTCACTTGCGGAGTCCGACTGGCAATGCGGAGGTACTCGAGTACACGCACGCGGTATATGTGAACAGGTAAATCGATATTATCTGTTACAACCGGAACGATCCCACGCGAAGGGGTCACGTGGAAATTACTTCGATTTCGCCGTAACCGGAACCAAGCGAGAGCTGCGAGAATTTCGAGTTTCGGGCCACTGCAGTTTCATCAGTCCACGTACGCTATCCATAGTGCGGAGAGCTGAATTCCAAACGTCCCTTCGAATGTGTACCATTCGAACCCTTCGACCACCTCCGTACGGTGAGCGGGAATCACGGAGCTTGAATTTACAGGATCCCCAAAGCAAAAGCCGGGTTAACGTCATCGACGCTGTCCGCTTCCTTCTCCTTGGCCATCCGCCACTGGATCTACCAAGGGTACAGGACGGAAGTGCAGCTGGCGAAAGGACCGAGGGAGAATTCCCCACTAACAGCGGGAGTTGCAGCGTATCAGCCCAGCTGAGAAACGTTCGGGCGAGAAACAAAGGGACGCTGGGATAGAATCCAGTGGCTATAGACACGCTGGTGAGCGGAGACGGGCCGCAGTGAGGAGGACCCGTTGTGGTGGTCCGTCGTACACGGGAAGCCCCTTAGGCCCTCGTTATCGGTGCTAAATGGGTTACGTGCTCGAGCGTCAGGAGACGCGGAACGGGCCGCGGAGGGCTGAGGGAGTGGGCAAGCTCAACCGTCTCTCCCTTCCCTCCGCTCCCCCTTACGACGCTCTAAAGTTTCGCTTCTTTGCGTTTTCTTATCTTGCCTAGTGGCGGTGTGCTGTTATCCGAGCCTCGAAAGGTTTGCCCTCTTCTTCCCGCTCCTTCCTTCCCTCCAAACCACTCCACACCTCCCTTATGGTCTTTCATTACCCATCAGTCTTTTTTCCTTGTCGTTTCCTCTCTTGCTCGTCTTCTTTCCCGCTCAACATCTTCCTCCGACCTACTTCATATCTGCCTTATGCTCTTTTTTCCAACTATCTGCCGCTTTTCCTTACTTTTCTGTCCTTTCCGTTCCTTTCGTACTTATCTTCATCCCCGCCCAATGTCTGTCCTTGTGGCTGGCGGGGGTTTCTTTCCACTCTCTGTTTCCTGTCCGTTCTTTTCTTGCTCATCTTCTTCCTCGCCCAATGTCTCGCTTTGTGGCTGGCGGGGGTTTCTTCTCAGTCTCCGTTTCCTGTCCGTTCTTTCCTTGCTCATCTTCTTCCTCGCCCAACATCTGTCATTGGTTGGGGGTTTTCCACGCTTTCCTTCCTTTCGTTTTCTTGCTCATGAAGATGAGCGAGGAGGAAGTTCTTTCCCCAACATTTTCCTCTGTCGTTGGTGGAGGATTTTTTCTCACTTTCTTCCTTTCCTTACCTTTCTTGTTCAACTTACTCTTCGCCCAACATCTTCTCCCTCTGTTGATGGCGAAGAGCCTTTTCCTATACTTTCCATTCCTTTTCTTTCTTGCTCGCGAAGATGAGAGAGGAGGAAGTTCTTTCCCCAAAATTTCCCTCTGCTGATGGCGAAGAGCTTTTTCCTATACTTTCCATTCATTTCCTTTCTTGCTCATGAAGATAAGCGAGCAAGAAGTTCCTGGCCCAACATCGCCTTCCGACATTGGCGGGTTTTTTTTTTCCACACTCTCCATTCCTTTCTCGCTCACCTTCGTCCTTGCGCAACATCAACTCTCTCCGTCGCGGCCGGTGGTTTCTTCTTCGCTCCGCTCGTTTGTCGCGGCACTGCCTTTTTTGTTGCCAAACGTCTCTCCCGTTTCTACGAAGCTCACGGGGGTTCTGGATCGCCGCGGAGCGCAACCAACCCCATCCGGCCTTTATCGGCGTCGGGCATTGTGTCCGCTCCTTGGGAGTCGCGCGTATCCTTTGCACATACGCTCAATGGACCGCACGCGGAGCTACAATGCGAAGACTCGCTACCGGTGCACCGGTAAAGCCGCAATAGCCCTATTCGGCTGCTGCTTGCGTCTCGCGCCGCTCAATGTGGGACGAAGAGACGACAAGCGAATGGCGGAAGACTCGGGCCGAAGCCGATGTTGCGAATGGCCCCTCATAGCCTTTGTGCTCGTCAGTTCTCCTCTGCCTCTCTCGTCACAGCGCAACGGCTTGTTTTTATTCGACTTTCGCGTCAGGCGAGATGAACCGAAGAAACATGCACGTACGTATCGGCACCTCCAGCTATCGTTTCGCAACTTTTTACTATTTTACGTCGGATACTCGTATTGGTGGTTATCCGATATAGCAGTTTCGTGGAATCTTCGCGGAATATGTAGGGGAGAGCGGGGCAAAATGGGACAGTGGAGCAAAACGGGATAATGGGCCAAAACGCAATTTTCCAGTAACTTTTGGATGGTGTCGGTGATGGTAAGTGGGGCAAAACGGGGTTGAAAATCCGGATGTATCGCTGGGGCAAAACGGGGTAGAAAATCCGGATGTATCGTTGGGGCAAAACAGGGTTGAAAATCCGGATGTATGGTTGGGAAAAAATGGGGTATCCAAAAATTATTGGAAAATTGAGATTTGCCCCCGCTGCCCCGTTTTGCCTCACTGTCCCATTTTGCCTCGCTCCCGCCTACATTTCGTTTTGTTGTATTTGTTCATTTTTCGATATACAAATCAGTCCTTTTATTTCCTGTGTCATTAACAATTTTAGTTTGTACTCTTGTTTGTAAAACTGGAAAATTAGCAAATAAAAACGTATGGAAGTTTGTGGACAATAATTTGTTGCAAAAGATACAAACATCTTTTTACTGTGTCGAAGAAAAAACACCCATAGAAAAATGGATTGGATGCCGACCTGGAATCGAACCCGGGTGTACTGCGCGTGAGTCGCGCTCCGATTCTCTCGGACGCGATTCACCATGAAACTAACATAATGATCAGGTGTAGTGTGGAAGTAACGCAAGAAATAAATATTCGATAAACCAATAAATCTCAAAAACGAACGAAAATATTTTGAATTATTGAGACCCTACAATTTTAATAAGTGATAGAGTAACTTAGTTTTCAAGGTAATTGGATCTTACAAGATCCAATTACCTCGAAGACTAAGTAACCGTACACGATATTCGAATAAAGAGCTTCAACCGAAAGAATCGAAGAGTCTAAAGAGAAGGAAGATAATGAACACCCTGGGATTTAAGGTGAAAATAAGTGAAAATTATAATTACTTTCTGTGCAAAGTTATTGCGATGTGTTCTACGTCGGAGCTTAATGAAACCTATGATAAAATATATGTGCGAAGAGGCGGAGGTAACTGCAGATAAGATTGAGAACTTATGGCGAATGGATGAATGGTGTAACATTATCCATGGGACAGTCGGGTGGGTGGGCGCGAGCTGGAGTGTGCTGAGTATCCGCGTGTGTATGCATGTACATATATATGGGAAGGGAATGAGGGGCCGAGCCCCGAGGAGCGTGAATCATCGGGTCACGCGAGTGCGAGCTCGGAAGCTCGAACAGCCCCAACACCCGGGAGGATCGTCGTCCCCGTGGCTGGCGTTCGTCGTTGAGCTGCCGCCAGTAGCAGTACCGGCTCTCTCGGTACCGCGCTGTGCCACTCGGCTTCGCTCACCGCCTTACCCGTCGTCACTGCACACGCTTTCCGCATAGAAAGCTCGCCGTTCCCTGCCCCTTTACCTCTCGACCCTAAATTTGCCCGGGGGAGCGAGACCTAGCCCAACATTGTGAACAACCTCCGTGCTCGGCAATCCCGGTTTCGTCCGGCGATGAGAAATCCGCGCTGTTGCCACTTGGCCTGCCATACGCCAGTCCATAGCGCAGGAATTCGTTGTGGAACTTCTGCAAAATTGATTATTTAGCTATTTTTTACTCCAATGCGTTCTGGAGTCTCCCAGTTTCCCATGTAACGCTCTGAACTTTCTGCACTGAGAGAAGGAACTAGTAAAAACGACCGATCATCTATTAGAAATAACTTGGTGAGGTATATTTCAATATCAGTAGTATAAAGGTTATATAATATTCTCAATGCAAGTTGGAATAGTCGTAAGAGAACTACTCGACTCGACGTGTCGATGATGATTGAAGAAACCCAAAAAAAGAGGGACCACAAAAAACAACCAAACCCAAAAAAGGAGGGACCACAAAAAAAAAACTAAACCCAAAAAAGGAGGGACCACAAAAAAAACCAAACCCAAAAAAAGAGGGGCCACAAAAAAAACAAGCGCTAAAAAACCAAACCTAAAAAAAGAGGGACCACAAAAAAAACCCAAGCCCAAAAAAGGATGATCGCCGCTGGTCCTACGATCGATGGACCAGTCGCCTTCTGATTACGACCTTACGCATTGATTACGTGTCACATCCTCTTTGTAACGAATGCGGCCCTTGTCTTGGCTTGGACCCGTTATCGAATCTCGGGTGACTCGTGCAGATTGTTTATTTGGTCTATACCGGGGAGCGAGCATCTCAAACTCGCCGCCTCGAGCTACGTTGCCTTCACATCTAAGAAAAATCATCATGGTACATAGTAAGATGGCACCGGGCGGCACCTATGGCAGAAAGTCTCAAATTATCCAAGAATTTTTATCATAATATCTAAGAAAAATTCTCGTAAATCCGGTACTTCCTACCATTCGTGATGCTCCAGCGCCCTACTACGATGTGTGATGGTAACATCTCTCGACCGATATAGTCATTTTTACTACACAGAGAAAAAACATCAATTGAGTCCACAAAATATGCGCTGACGGGTGGCGAACGAAATGTTTGGTTGATCGAAAGGAATACCTCGTTGATCGAATTAAGGTAGTACTAGCGCAATGACTGACGCCGCCCAAGTTTGAGAGGAATAAAAGAGAATTACAAACACTTCTCGATCGGATAAAAATCTGAAAAAAAATTAAGCATATGGAAGATGCTGATAAGGTTGTTCGTCCATAATAATGATCCCAAAATGTTATTCGTTTCCTTTATGTTAAAATTTGTTTAAAATCGTAATTT
>JAPYZD010011412.1:0-11484 GCA_030522725.1 Ichneumoninae sp. B BG-2022a
TTTCAGAGAGAATTTCGAACATTTCTCGATGCAATAAAAATCTGAAAAAATCAAGCACGTAGAAGTTGCTGAAAAAGTTAAGTGCTACCGTAAGAAGAACTGGTCGCAGACACACATTGTTTCCTAGTCTCATTTCGGCCCAATTCCAGTGTGCCACGAGACTTTTGTCTATCCTATTTTGCCGCGGTCTCTTTAAGCTTCATTTCCATCGTTTCGAGCCACGTAATTTTACCCTGACCCATTTTTCCCCGATCCCATTTTGCCCCAATTCCATCATTGCGAGCCAGGAAATTTAGCCCCCATCCCATTTTGCCCCGACCCCATTTTGCCCCGATCCCATTTTGCCCGGGTCCCATTGTGCCTCGGTCCCGTCATGCCCCGCTATGCCGTTCTGCCCCGCTCTCCCCTAGTCCAATGCCAATGACGGCAATGGCCGTCATTTATGGCAGCGAGAATTGACTATGACGCACAGTTCTTTGATAATGGGGCATCACTTTCGCACTATCCACAACATTTCACTATTCACGTTACCATATATATCCATACAACCGTTCTGTCATGCGCGCACTTGTGTTTATTGGCATGTCACATCGAATAATGATGTCGTTTGCCGTCGCGGAAAGTTTTTTCATTGCAAGAGCCAATCGGTTCAATATGGGACGAACACGATTTTTAATAGAAAACAAGCCATAGGTTGTCAGTAATATCCAACGGAATATCGCAACTATATCGACATTATGTGCATCAGCTTACAGCTGGAGTCGAGATGAGAACTCCAATCGATAATAAAAATGAAGTCCTCAGTCTCATGTACTATTTTCGGTCGAAACATTTAAAATCGTTGAGAATATTTTTAGAAATTTGTGTCTGCAACTAATTCGCGATACAGCATATGCTGCAAATAATTATCATAAATACCTTTTTTCCTCGTGGAGAAAGCTCCGTTTTTGTGGATCCCTAAAAGTTATTTTCATGTAGTGTGTTCATAATGTTCCAGAGCATACAATTATCACTTTTAGAAAAAAATGTTCGGTGGACGTGTGTAGTGTGTGTGTATGTGTGCCAAAAATGGACGTTAACACGCTATTGGTCGAAAACATTTAGCGATTGAAACTTAGCACCCAAGTCGAGTTATCACCTCGATACCTTCATGTTTAGTCGGATTAGACCTTTTTAGTAATTTTTCAAAAAAAAAAAAAAAAAATACTTCACGTTATTACTGACTTCGTCACTGTCGCGAACCCATTCTCCCCACGTGAAGTGAATTTTACTTGACAAAGGGTGAAAAAAGAATAATTTTACAGAAATTATAAAAACTCCTGACTGCAAAAGGAGTTTAATAAGCAAATTGGATTATACAGTTTCATAATTCTAACTCGATCGCTATAGTGTAACGTCATATTCCCATGAGCAAATTACAAATTGGCTATGTCTTGGCGCAGTACTGTTGCCAACATTGCCGGGACTGGCGGTCAGTTCTGAGCAGGTACACAAACATCCCGAATGATCATATTGGTCCATAGTTCAATCGCCAGTATCGGCCCAACGTTATCAAACGACGTTAACAAACAATGTTGGCTATCGATGTCGCCAACGTTGAACAAAAATGATTAATAATCAATAAAAAAATATGTTTATCAATCTGCGTGACTCCTAAACGCTTTTTAGTCATTCAAAAATTACTTTTTATCTTCACATCATTCGAATCATTCGAATAAATCGTTTGTCGGTAATGGCGTCTCGAACCCGTGACCCCGGGACTAATAGTCGTCGCTCTTACACTCTCGGCTAGCTCATCTTGAATAATTTTACTTCGAATCTTATATATAATTTGCAGGTCTATATAATATTAACTTATCAATTAACCGACAGCGGTGGATGCGCGGTTGGCGCACGGCTCTGGTGGTCTCCCAAGTCAAGCAAGATCGTTCGCGGTCAGTGCTTGGATGGGTGACCGCTTAGCTGTGCACTAGCTGACGCCCTCGACCGTTGAGCGGGAAGCGCTTTCTTCTGAAATATTGGCGTTTCTGCACTTAACTCAAGGTGCAAAAATATCGAAGAATCAGTAGAATATGGCCGTCTGTACCGGCACGGGTTTTCCGTAGTTTCCCCGTGTTCCCGGCAAATGCGGTACAGTGTAGCTAAGTCGGCTAGGGACGCACTGGAAGTTAGGTAGCTTAGCTGAGTGCGGGTAGGGAGTGCTAGGGGGAATCGGGATGGAGTACTGTACAAACCCAGAAGGGTATACCGTAGAAAAATGGAACAAATATGAAAAAATAGTAACTTACTAATTGCTTTAAATTAGATAATTTTTATTATTCCATTTTTTTATTTATACTTTAATTAATGGTGTTGGCGAAATTTAGGCTCTGAGCACTGTAGTACTGTAGATAAAAACTATAATACAGGAATTTGGAATAATAAAAAATCATTCATCGTGCAAATTGAAACAAAATTTCGATATTTACCAATATTTTGTGTTGAACATTGGGTGAACATCGCTAGCGGATACTGACCCAAAGTCATTCGTCGTCGTGGGCGAGCGTCCACTTTGTTCACCAGTAACGTAACAAAAGTATCATCGCAAGACGTTCTCTCTACTCAGACCGCCGTGTCGGCCGTGCGTCGGTCATATTCTTCAGCCAATACGAATCTTTAGTGTCGTTGCAGTAACGCCAATACTGTCCAATATGTCGGAATGGTATTGATGACAATCAGCGATATAATTTTCTAAATATTGTATCTCTCAGATACACTTTTCTATGTGCCGTTTCTCTCCGACACCATTTTCGATGTGTCGGTGTTCTTCGAAACAATTTTTTATTTGGCGTTGCTCTGCGGTACTATTTTCTATGTGTCGTTCCTCTCCGATAAAGTTTTTATGTATCGTTTCTCTTCGTTCTAGTTTCCAAATGTGGTATCGGAGAGAAACGATACATAAAAAATAGTATCGGAAAATAGTATAGACAGCAAGATCTAAAAATCATATAATAAAATAAAATAAAACAGTAAAAAAAACTCCCGATTGAAAAAAATGGAAAAAGATTGAAATAATTAGCGATATGAAAAAATGGCTAATAAAAATATAACTTCAAAAAGAATGAAAAATTAATGTATGTAACAATAATTAAGATATACAGATATACATATCGATCATTCGCACGTAGCGTGAGCGTTGGATGTATATATCTGTATTAGGTATTTACATTCTCGGTGAAACGCGACGAATCCCCGATGTCAGGAATCGAACTTGAGGCCTGCTGTATCGGCATAGATTATGCGCAGTTTTCGTATACCCATTGCAAAAATATCATGGCGAGTGCGATACAGAGGGGGAAGTCGGATGTGGCCGCAAGGGGAGACTGGCTACCCGAACCGACCCGAATGATGGGTGAGAACGGGGGCAAATACAACAAAAATGTTATTGTCAGTAAACAATAATAGTAATAAATAATGAACCATAATTATATCAATCCATTCACAGTCGTCGCTACAGTCGGTTTCCGAACATCGTTCTTCTATATCCACACAAAGATAATTGGTAGCAGGATATTTTCATATAAAGTCATTATATGTATAATTGTTGTGAGGGAAGATGTCTAAATTAACCACTGTTTTTATCGTTAATAATTTCAATTTTTTTTAAACGACCATACGGAAGTGACATGTGGTTCGTGTCTCTTCCGTAATTTTTAGGCTACCGTGCTAAGACTTTGTATTCGAGTCGAGTTGTATATGGATTCTTCGCATGAATTTTGATAAAAAACGAATTGCGGCAAGTGATCAGATGGTAAGATCAAATTTTTCTTTTCGTCGATAAAACATTGCGACCATTAGAATGACTAAAAATTAAGAAATAGAAAGACGATTATTTTATTTTACTGATAAAGCTTCTTCTATGGGCAAGCCAAATAATCACTGAAAATTCTCTTTGATAGAAGGTTTGTGCTCGACAGTAAATTAAGTCACTCATGAAACTATGAGAAAATCTTTATTTTTACGCTTTTCTCTGTGTAACAGTGACTCAAGACATCAATAATTAAACTCTGGAACAATAGAGTCTAAGGATGCGTTGAGCAACGTAACTGGAATTCGCGAAAACCGTTTGATTTGTCCAATGTGGCTATTACCCTTCAGCACCTATTGCTGCGTTTTACCATACAAATTATATTTATAAAGTTATTAACGTCTCCCAGGGCTCTCATTGTTGTTAAGTAAGTGATAAAATAGAGTTATATATGCGAAGATGACTTAACTATTTAAAAAAAAATCACTTTTCGAAGAGTAACAATTCATAAATAAGACACTGAAGACGAATCTCCAAATTATTTTGTTCTATAGCGGCAATTGATGCATAATATAAATTTGTTTGAAATATAAAATGTAAAATTTCCAAAAAAAACTTAAAAATTTGAACATTTCACAAAATTTAAACGGTTAGATGAATTTTCCCCAAATTAAATACCCAGCATTGTACAGTACTAGACTCTTAGGTTCCACATTGTGGTACTCTTTTCTAGAGGATCGATTGGGGCTCTATATTCTGAAGAAAAATATACTTGGATCAACGTAAAAAATTAAACTCTATGAGTATTTGCCTGCTTGTCCCGACCCTTATCGACCCTTGTGCTTGTGCTTGTGCTTGCGCTTGGCCCTTATGAATTTCGATAGCACTGGTTCAGGTTACAGCAAACATTACATTTCATTAAACTCAAAACGACAAACAGAATCTCACATCTCTTGTAAACGTTTCTTGTGAACATCAAATCGATTTTTGCTCTGACCAAAGAACGCTTCCGAAATTTCTTCGATTTACTAGTATTTCCTACGATTATACATACCCACAAATAAAACATGACTATATATTATCATATAAGACGAAGGTCGTTGGTTCGATCCCAACATCAGTCGAAAGTTTTTCCCCAACATTGTTAGACCGCAGTTTGGTTCATAAGTAATAGTAACAAGGCAGAAACACTCTAATGCGATAATAAAATTTGATTTTCTTCTTCATATTGTTTGCTTTAAATTAATGACCAATGGTGACCATTGAAAAGTGGTATGCTTACCATTGGGAAATTGAATGGCTACCGTTGAGAATTGAATGGTTGTCCGAATGGTGCGCCAATTTATCAGTGAACATATTCCAATCGTTACCCCAATGTTTCTTTCTTAATGGTGGCCAACGGTTAATTTTTATGAGAGTTGACACTAACGATAAGATGCGACAATTAAAGTACAGTTCAATGAATATGAATGTTCAGCAACATTTACTGCAGAATATGAAGACGAAGAAGCTGCAGATATCCCTGATGCTGAGAGATATGACGACGTTTAGGTAAAAGGTAACTTGTAATTGTAATTAATTTGTACGAAGCTGTAATGAGCAATAACGCATTTGGAGAATAAATACTATTTTATTAAAAGCACATACTCTTAAGAAAAATTGAAATTTTCATATGGCTTCCTCGTAAAAGTAGAAAATTGAAATGTTCACATCGCTTTTTCATAAAAGTTGAAAATTGCAATTTTCATATCTCTTTTTTTGTCGCGAAGCCTCTTCTATGAGGAAGCATTGTCTATATTTTTGGCTTCCTCATAGAGAAAGCTTCGCGACAAAAAAAAAGAGATGTGAAAATTGCAATTTTCAACTTTTATGAGAAAGCGATGTGAACATTTCAATTTTTTACTTTTATGAGGAAGCCATATGAAAACTTCAATGTTCAACATTTTTTATCTACCACTTAGCTTTTTTCTCAGTATTTAAAACAAACATAATCGTCTCTTGTGAGTACAAATTTTTTTACTTACTCTTGAGTTATAGACGATTGAATTTTGGAGGCCTGGCGCACACACACACACACACATCCATCCAGACATTTTTTCTAAATGTGATTTTTCGATGTTTTCCACGTTTTCATTAAAATCTCGAATTTTTTTTTTCACCAAAACAAAGCTTCCTCTATGAGGAAGCAAAAATTGTATCGTTATTGTCTCCCGCTTCTCAAAGGTACTGCCTTATAGCGGCCCGGCTCGGTTGATGCGTATTACCTAGTCCTCAAGTTATTTGTTGTCCGTTTCTGTTTTCTCGTCCTTACGTACCGAGCCAGTTCCCCAATTTTTGCGGCTGCAGCCGATTTTCTCCCTGTATCGCATTCGCCTTAGTCTTGCAACTAAAAGCACAGGGAAACTGCAGAAACCCTATAACGATACACTCGGTCTGAGATTCGCTTCAGGGCACCGGAGTCCGCCCAGTTTCACCGAGAATATAAACATGGACTACAGCTATATGCTTGTGGCACACATGGGCAAGTACGCGTGTGCCTCAAGTATATATCTAGAGTTAAAATGCACATACTTTTAATATTTGTTTGTAATGTACAGGGTAAAAGTGGTGAATATGGCCCACCTCGATTAACACGTAAATCAATGATATATGGACCGGGCCATATTCCCCACTTTTACCCTAGACACTTTAACATGTGCTGGACGGGGGGGGGGGGTGGAGAATACACCTAGAACCGTATAAAAAATTACTACATGCGTGAATGCGTTTGAAGTGTATTAAAACAATGCACATAAAGGGTGTAAACTGTACACACTTCGGCATGTGCTGAGAATCAACACACCATAATGCATGTAAAAAGTGGTTACACGATTTACACGGCGAAAAACGTGTTAAAACGACACACTTGTTTTTAGAATATAGCTGCTCAATCATTGAGAGGTCAGCCTAGTTGGTATTTTACCCACACGGCCGATATTCGCCCACTCTTCCGTATCATGTGCGACCCGTTAGTGAATCAAAGTTAGTACTCCTGAATGTTATCAATTTCTCATTCCGAATAGCCAATAATAATTGTGCAGAACGGATTTGCCCTTTTCGCATCCCTCACGTTCCAGAAAGTATAGAAAAATCGTTGACTCGTAAAAGTTGAAGTAAAGTCCCGTAAAAATAAGCGAAATTCAATTGATTTCAATATCGCTTCCTCGCGCTTCATACGTCGTGTAACAACCATTGTACGGAATTCGAGGAAAAGAAGAGCGCATCACGCGAGAGAATGGTAGGATAGATATTTCATTTAATCTTTTGTCACACGATAATCAAATCCATAAATGCTTCGTTGTAAAACATTTTGTGGAAAGTCTCACGGAAAGCCAGGGGCAGATCGGGGGAGCGATTGACGAGAATGAAATGAAAAATGATACGAGGACAGAAATATGGTTCGAGGAGGGAAACTCGAGAGGAGTCGATTTAGTCACAGTGCTGTATGGAGGAGCCTATTGCCGGGATTGTGATTTATACAGAGGACGAAAGAAATTATTTCCGAGTAGGTCCCGGCAGGGAAGCATCTCCGTTGTGCCTGCTTGCGCATGAAAGCCGAGGGGGATATGTCGCTTATACTCGACACCCCTTATCCGTCGCCGAGTCGAATGGGGAATGAAATTCGGCGCGTCACGGTCGGACCGGAGTATAACCACAGTTTGTACAGCGCGTGTCTACACAACACAGTCGAAACTAGGTGTGTAAAGTATACCTATGCAAGGGACAAGCCCGTTCTGCGTCTATATGCACACGTTCGCGAGGAACTCCACACGCTAGCTAACCGCGTCACCTAGTGACCCTCTCGTATCTGGCTGCACCAGGTACTGTTTATAGATTGGCAACGGAGGAGCCGAAGCCGACGCAGTGGGAACCGAGGAAGCCAACAGGAGGCCCGTTGCTACACAACGTCACGGAAACCTTTGACCTGCGAACTTTGCCCGTTGCTGGTTTGACTGTCTTAAGCCCGCCAGGGGATTCCAACGCCGAGTTTAGTCCCGGTGAGCCTTTCGGACAAGCAGGTTTACCCTATCGCACACATAGCCCGCCGCAAGTTTGGCTACGAAAGATTCATTGTCGAATTTCCAACCTACCGAGGCTTCCCGGCATCGTTGCTTCGTTCAGTTACCGCGACCGACAAAATACCTTGTACAAAGTGTACAATATCTCACTGTCTTTTATAAAATTTCTACAAAATGTCGGTTTTAGTGTTGTTGATGTGGTTTTTTTTTTTGAATAAGCGCAAAAAGAGCGAATGGCAGCTGCCGCTCAGGGACATCAATGTTGGGGAGGTCGAGGTCGAATACGTACGAGAAATAACGAGCGACTTGACCCCTTTTTCGCCGCGGCACTAAACGTTCCGAGTGCCAATGTAGCGTTCGCCGCTGGTGCAGCGAGGTGACTGCTTCTTGAAAAGCTCTTCGATAAACTTCGATATACAGCTCATGGAGGAAATGTAAATACATACATATATTAAATACACATACCTCGATACCGAGAGTCTCTCCATTAATTCGTTTATTATATATCAGAGGAAAAATCAAGATTAAAAAAACGAAAGAAGAGCTGGGAGAAAAGTGAGTATAATGAATGAGTCTGAATGGGTGGAGCGTGCTCCTGCCGTGCCCGTGACAGCCAGGTCAATGCTGGCTCGATCCTCGATCGCGTGATAAGCCAAGCGAGTAACGAGGATCAGTGTCTTCTGTATCGCCTAGCGAATTACAAGAAGGGCGGTGAGCTTATCGACGCGTACACGAGGGGCGGTCAGCCCGAAGTTGAGCATCTTATACGCGAGCAATTTGGTATATTGATGTACGCCGATGGTAAGGGACAACCGATAAATCGTGCCGAGTATTTGCGCTGGAAATTTCGCGATCTCGATCAGGTTGTATTGCCGATAGAGGCTTCGCTTTCGCGATTCGACCCGTTGGCGCAGTGGAACGATCACGATGCCTGCTGGCAGATGCAGTATCGCGGATCACTCGGCGAGACCCTTCTTCATGTTCTAATAATATGCGACACGAGGATGCACACACGTATAGCGCGCATCCTTCTCAAGTGCTTTCCGAGATTGGCGATTGATGTCGTAGAGGGGGAGGAATATCTCGGTGCCGGTGCGCTTCACCTTGCCATCGCTTACGCGAACAACGAACTCGTTCAGGATCTCGTCGAGGCCGGTGCCATAGTGTCACAACGGGCGATCGGGAGCTTCTTCTTGCCACGAGATCAGCAGATTCAACGACCCGCGAGGAACACCGACTACGAGGGTCTCGCTTATCTCGGGGAGTATCCGCTCGCTTGGGCTGCCTGTTGCGCCAACGAGAGCGTCTACAATCTTCTATTGGACTCTGGTGCCGATCCTGACGAGCAAGACACCTTTGGCAATATGATACTCCATATGGTCGTCGTCTGCGACAAACTCGTAAGATACGGCACAATACAAATAATGCAAATGATAGATGGTTTTGAAAAGTTAAAAACAACTGCTATTCGATAAAGAAGATTACCACAGATGGAATAATCTTTGTGTGGCTGGCGGGGACATCCCAGTACTATCGAGAGACTGTGCCAAACCCGGGAGTCTGGTCAATCCCGCGCCAGTGCTGGGATGTAACATCGAAGCAGACCAAAGCCCACCTGGGTATTTCAAACTGGCAAGGAAATAGTAACCCAAATAGCCAACCGTAGCACAGGCAAAGAAGGGCAATTGCTTGCCATCAAGCTTTGCTGTTTGTTTGCCAGCAATATTGCAATAATAATTTCTAGCGCGAGATTGCAGTATATTAGTAGAAAAAACCCTGCAACGGTTGTTGTACGTTCATTTGCTATTCTTAGCAGCCGTGAAAAATATCAAAATTCGTCATCATTGGAAGCCAACTTCTGATTACACATTTCCTCAAGACGTGTTATTGCTAACGCTAATGAAAGCTTATTTTTTCATGCGATGAATGAGTTCGATAATGGGTTAGTAATGAATAACGTTGCATGATAATGAGTTATTTAAGAGTTTGTTTGTCTAAGAGTTTCTAAGATTTCACACAAAAAAACGGTGACTCAAGCAAATTAATCTTCGTAGTGAGTCCCACAGCACCAGCAAACCTTGCTGACAACTTGCTGACAATATGCTCCTAAGAATTTTCGCCATTGAATGCTGGCAAAAGCTTAGGCAAATGCGGACGCACATGCTGCAAATTATGCCACCATCACGTGCGGACATATGCTGCCCATTTGCTGGCAGGTTGTTGGCAAAATGCTATCTGGGATTAGATTAGGTGGCGGGCAAATTCACCAAAGTGGGGTTAACGCCTTCTCCTCTGTGGCTTTGCGTTGAGAGAGAATTGAGGGGAAATGGCCTACTATAGAGCGTTAGGTTAGAGGGAGTTTACTGTATTTTCAACATTTTTTTATATATTTTTTTTTCATCCCAGCATCTGACGAAATACGGTGTTCTACCGATGCGCGCTTGAGCAGCATTCTAGCCACCGTTCGGGCTAGTTCTCTTCCAAAATGTCAGAGTGTATATTTTTCTATATTTTCTGTTGAACCTCAAGAATATACCCAGTGAATAGAAAAGTGGTCCAAAGCTCCATTCGCGTAAAATTATTTTTATTGTGTTACCGATACACGCTTGAGCAGCATTCTAGCCGTCGTTCGGGCTAGTTCCCTTCCGAAATTTCAGGGTTTATATTTTTTTATATCTTCTATAGGACCTCAAGAATATACTCTATGTAGAGAAAAGTGGTCCGAAGGTTCCTTTGCAAGCAATGATTTTTCTTCGCTTCGTGATTCGCGGTTTGTGGGTTCTTCCGGCGTTTTGCACCTGTTCCCCTCCAAAATATTGGGTTTTTCTTCACTTCCTATATACCTGCATGTATAAGAAGTCGATCTTATAAAGATAAAAGTGGTCCCAAACTTTTGGTCACCGAACCTTCCGTACTTCAACCACATAATAAAGTAACAGTGTAGATACGATGGTCTGCCATCTCATTAAACATTGAAAACACCGACCAGTAGTACTTCAATAGAGAACGAGATCAATGGCGCACCGACTCTACACTCAATACTTATCATACTGTTGTTCCAATTGACCCGTGTTACGTTCGTTCTTGGTCTGCTACCTTCCTTTACATATATACAGGGTAATTCAGGTTGTTTTGACATACTCTGCCGGCACGTATTTGATCGTAAACTGAGCAAAGTTGCAAGCCGTTTTTCAAAATGAGCGATAATAATTTTGATATAAGACATACGCATTACAAATTTGAATGAACGGACCAATCAGAGCGCACAATCTTGCCGTACTAGGATGTTCGAAACCACCGTGCGTAGGTTTGATAATATTGGACGGAGCGCAACTGAGGTTATGTGATAGATTCTGCATCACGTCGGAGCTGTGTAGACCAATCAGCTAAACTCTCCATTGGATAGATAGGAATTTCCGATACTTTTAAACAGAATATCGTTTCCACCCTTAAACAAATTTTAAACAAATTTTAAACAAATTTTAAACAAATTTTAAACAAATTTTAAACAAATTTTAAACAAATTTTAAACAAATTTTTAACAAATTTTAAACAAATTTTAAACAAATTTTAAACAAATTTTAAACAAATTTTAAACAAATTTTAAACAAATTTTAAACAAATTTTAAACAAATTTTA
>JAPYZD010011416.1:0-18518 GCA_030522725.1 Ichneumoninae sp. B BG-2022a
AAGGCGTGAGACAATTTAGAGTGTGTGACAGGCGAGTGTGATGAGATCCGATATTCGGAAATTTGACGACGACTCGGCTATCCACGTTTGGAAATTAGACTCCGTCCCGGAGAGAACGAAATAATAAGCCCATACCAAGGATAAAATTTGGACCGATAACGGATTTATAACGACCAAGGCTAACCCCGAAATTTGACGAGAGGAATATTGAGAGGGATATCGGAACGATTTGTAACCGATATATTACGAGTGACCAGGTTGAGTGAGTAGTGCATAAGTTATTCCCCATCTGCCCTTTTCTCAATTCTTCCCGCCTTCCCGACCCTCTGAAAATTTACCCACACCCCTTTTTGTAATTTTAAGCCGTTTTTCTTTGTATAATTTTTCGACCGTCGAGTACCGGCTGCCACGTGCGCCGGCATTTTTATGAATTCGAACACGTGCGCGTGAGTGGTGGTATTCGCGGAATTTTTCAGCGTGCGTTCTTTTTATTATTATTTTCCCCTACCTCCAGAGACTCATTTGTTGCGATTTTTACCCATTTTCATGATCGTGATTTTTACTAGTTTTTTTTGTGTGCCGAGGTAATTTATCAAGAAGGCCTAGACAGTGCCCGCGGCCTGAGAAGTCTCATCCCCCTCCCCGCCCTCTTCCCCCGCTAGCCGTGTGCTGCGCAAATTTGTAGATTTTTCTTCCTTTTTTTTTGAGTTACGGTGCTACACCGAGAAAGTAGCTGGCGCCTGAACAACAAACCGACATTTTTATTCGTTTTTCTTTTTTTCATATTTTTTTGGTTTTGATCAAGTCTGACCATTTTGTGTAGAATTTTCACCGGCCAGCCCCCCCTTTTCCATGCGATTACCCTTGCGAACGCCTTCCCGGCGACCATTATAAAAATGCCGTTTCTTTTCATAAGTTTTGTTTCTAAACTTCCTGGTGAGAGCGCCACGCGAGCAGTCGACTTCTCACGTGCTCCCACAAATAAACTTATATTTTCTGTGAAAACCTTGGTTTGGATTCAAAATTAAAGTAGAAAAGTGTTAGCTACAGTGGTGCAACAATTACTAAAAAATAACTTGGCTGCCGTAAAAGCAAAAGGTGTAAAATAGTTGGTTGTGCTAGACGGGCTCAGAGAGGTTAGGATTTCTCGAGAGTTCTCCGTATAACGGCAATACGGCAGACAAGATGACGGGCAGAGCCACAAAGCAAGGGACTGGTGCAAAAGATTCTAACCAGAATTGATTAATTCAATTAATTACAGAATTGATTAAATCAAACCACAATTTGCGAAGTAATGCGAACAGGGAAGATGCGGGAATGGGACAGGCGAGCTCTACGGGTCCTACACAGTGCAATACGTGGACGATGGAAGACGTTATGATGAAACTGGAAGACCTAACGATTATCGTGACGCAGTTAAGAGACGACGGCATCAAGATGAAAGAAATGGTGGGCACATTGGCGGAGGTCGAACAACGAGTGGAGACAAGCAACATCAAATGGGAAGTAGAGAAAAGTGTATTGCAGGAGAGGATTCGCAACCTCGAAAATAAGGAAGAGCGGAGGGACAAGGAAGCAAGGAGAAACAATGTCGTTCTGGTGAAGATGTCGAGCACTGAAGACAAGATAGCAGTGATGAAAAACAGACACAGGCTGAAGAACACGAACATCTGTGTCACGCAGGATCGGACTGTGCGCGAAAGAGAAATCCAACGGAAAATTGATAAAATCGCGAAGGAAGAAGAGGAAAAAGGCAGTCAAGTGAAAATTGGGTACCGAAAGCTTATTGTAGGAAACGTGCAGTACATCTGAAGTGACGATGACGGGTTGGTGGAGACGCCGCAAGGACGCGAACACTCGCCGGAGACATTTTCTCCCGGCACCTCAGCGCACAACCGGCATGGGCGAGGCGGAAGACGATCCTAACGTTTCGATCGGTAAAACAGAGGGGGACTGGGAAGGTGGCAGAGCTGCCATCGGGCGGTCTGGGAGCAAAGTTCGGCACGAGCAGCTACCGGAGCGAGTTCGTTCTCAAAATGTCACAGCGACGGAAAAGTCGACGGGCGGACTGTCAGCCCCCCCTATCTTCAATATGATTGACTTAGATGAAGAGACAGGCAGCATAGTACCTAGGCAAAATGTGAGAAGGGCGTCGAGTGAAGGAAGCAGTTTATTCCAAGGCGGAGAGAGCATCGCGAGCCAAGGAGTTCGGCAACACCATGAGGATGTCATCGCGGATGGCGGCGAAGCAGAAGGTTGCATTGCGGATGGGAACATCGTTTCAACACGGACGAACACGCCGTCCAGCCAGACTATCCTTCTTCCGAATGTTCATGGGGTGAAGAATTTTTTGGAAATAACTGTAGACGATTTCGAAGAATATTTCGCGGATACGGCGGTGTTAGGTCTCAGCGAAACGTGGAGAGTGGATAAAAATTGGTCTCCGAAAGGGTTTTTTAGTGAGTTTGATTGCGTAGCGAGTCCGGCAACAAAAATTCGTGCGGAGGGAAGGGCTAGCGGCGGCATCTGTGTGCTGTATAGGCGAGACTTGGTTTCGAACCGTAGAGTTCTTGAGAAAAATGATATCTGGATTGCGATGAAGTGTAGAATACAGAATCTGGAGGTTATTATAATCACTGTGTATCTTCGCGACCACTACTACGGAGATCGGCTGGACCTATTGGCAAACTTTACGCGAGAAATGTCTGAACAATATGAACACCCAATATTCCTAGGCGGAGATTTCAATGCGCGAATTGGTTTACAAAACCAGTTGCCGGAAGACTCGATAATTCCCGTGGGGAATTATCTGCTTTACTGCCTGAAATTCACTAGATAGCACAATGAATAGGAATGGAAATGCTATACTTGAATCGCTTGAGAAAATTGGTTTTGTAGCATTGAATGGAAGAGCCCCTTCGGATGTCGATGGTCAATTCACTTTCTTAGGCACAAGTAATAGCGTTATTGATTACGTGTGGACACACGTAGCGCACGTTCAATATGTTCGAGATTTCGCGGTAGTAAACGCGGGGGCATCAGATCATCTGCCCGTGAGAATATGGTTAAAAGAAAGAGAGAATTTGGGGCGGGTCGAACCGGAAATTGTTGAGAACACTCTGCCACTGATCTTGAAATGGGACTCGAACAAGCTAGAGGAGTTCAGAAATGAGATTAAAAACTGGATGCCAATTGCTGTACAAGAAGAGGTGGATAGGATGAACCATATAATAGTTGAGGCGATTCGTAGTGTGGCAAGCGAACTTGAAATGAGTACAAAGCCGAGAAAAAGTGGATCAAACCTCCGTGACAAAGAATGGTTCAATAAAACGTGCAGAATGGCTAATACGGAAACGAAAAGGTTATATAAAGTTTGGATCAGAAACAAAACGGTTGACAGCGGTGTTCAGTTTAAAGCTCAACGAAATGAGTACAATAAAGTAGTTAAAGCGGCAAAAAAAGAATATTTTGAGACGATAAAACAGGCGGTATTGAAGGCAGGCAACAGTAAAGTATTCTGGGACGCAGTGAATAGAAGAAAATCTTTCAAATCTTGTCCGGTGTCTGGAGAGCAATGGGAGAATTTTTATAGTGAGTTACTTCCGGAGCGTGCAAATAGCCGAGCTAAACTCGGATTTGGATAGTGTAATAGATTCCGTAGAACTACTAAAAGCGATTAGACGCATAAAACCGAATAAGTCTCCTGGTCCAGATGGGATACAAAGCAATTTCTATAAAGCTGTACCACCTGAGTGCATTTGCGCGGTTGAAAAACTATTCAATAGGGTACTGTCCTCGGGCGAGATTCCGTACAGTTGGGGCCAATCAGACATTATGACGTCTTATAAAAAAGGGGACGAAAGGGATCCTCTCAACTACAGAGGTATTGCGCTCGCGTATACATTAGCAAAGATCTTCACCTCCCTTCTGACGATGAGGCTTAACGTATGGATTGATCGTTATAATGTCATCCCCGAGGCCCTAGCAGGCTTTAGAGCTAACACATTGTGCGAAGACAACTTGTTCACACTTTAGGAAAAGATTGCGACAGCCGAATGGCAATGGGGATCTTTCTTACATTCACAGACTTTAAAATAGCCTTTGATACAGTAGCGCATGGTGTTTTGTGGCGAAAGTTGGGAACTCTTGGAGTAAGCTCGCGGGTGATAAGAGTGCTGCAGAATCAATACCAAATTGCTCGATTTCGGGTTCGCACGGGTCGGTGTATTAAGACTAGGGAAATTGATATCACGCAGGGAGTGCTTCAGGGTGACCCGGCCAATCCAGTGCTCTTTTCATTGTTATTAGCAGACATAATCAGTTTCTTTATCAGTAAGGGGCACAACGGCGTACAGGAAGATATGGAAATATTGCTTTTCGCAGATGACTTGATCATCACGGCTAATGCTCCTATAGACCTGCAAGACAAGCTTAACACGCTGGCCGATTTTTGTAAGCAGAACAGACTTGAGGTCAACACGCAGAAAACGAAAATACTAGTTTGCAGAAAGGCAGGTAAAATTAGGAAAATGCGAACCATAAGGTTTAGCGGAAGACCGCTGGAGGTTGTCAAAAATATGTGTACTTGGGTGTGCCGTTCGCGTGCTCTGGGTTGTTCGGCACCGCAGCTGAATATTTCATAGCGAAGGGGCAAATAGCTCTGAGAGCTATATGGGCCCCGATGATTGCAACAAAGATGTGCAGCTGGAGCGCGAGGATAAAACTTTTTCAAGCTGTGGTGCAGTCGACTCTTTTGTACGCCGCGGGGGTGTGGGGTATTAGTTATGTAGATCAGCTAGAAAAGATGCAGCAACGATTTTTTTTAAATTGCTGGTAGGGGTGCCATTTTGTACGCCGAGATACATGATCCGTTTGGAAACTGGTAGCTCCCCTATAGAACTGTTGGTGGTCAAACGAGCACTTAGCTATCTAGTCAGAATTCTAAAATGCCGCAGTATTGATTCCCGCGTAAAAGCCTTGATCTCTTGATCGCTCTTGATTTATCGAATGGAAATGTTGCCAAACTAAATTGGTTTTCGTGTCTTAAAGCTGAGCTCGTAAAGTGTCAGTTGCAGCGAGTATTAGATAATATGCAGCCGAACACTGTACTAAGATCGATACCGGTAATACTCGAGAACATGCCGAATATTCGATTCCGCTCCGATGTGGTAAAAGCTTTGGTGTCCTCCTACAGTAATATATATAAGGGAATTAAGCAATTGAACACGCTGGAATGTGAGGCCTATCTGCAGATGAATGTGCCAATTGCGCAAATGAGAGTTATGGCACAGTGTAGACTGGTAGGGAAATTCGCATGCACGTTCAAAATAAAGAACTTTGTATACAAGTTTGACAACGAATCACCGTGCCCGTGTTGTAACTCCGGCGAAAATGAATCCTTGGAACATATCGTTGTAAATTGTCCGTTGTATGATTCGCATACAAAGCAGTATTACGTCGCAGTAATACGTCGCACTCAGTGAAAAGACGCACTTTCCTCCCTTGTGGCATACGATATTTTTTGCCCGACTATGCTAAAAAATGGCCACATTTCTATGCCTGCAATGGGGATGGAAAGTTGTCCGCCGCAGTAGCTACTTTTCGCCCACTGTAGCTACTTTTCGGCCCGTTGTAGCTACTTTTCCGCCCGCTGCGTTACTTTTCGGCCCGCTGCGTTACTTTTCGGCCCGTTGCGTTACTTTTCGGCTCGCTGTGATATTTTTCGGCCCGGTGCGTTCCTTTTTGGCCCGCTGGTCAAGAATCGACAACTTTCCGCCCTCGCTGTAGGCATGGAATGTGAACTTTCTAGCGTAGGCAGGCAAAAACGTTTTTCTAACGAGTGTGAGTTTGCAGCACGAGCCGAAGGCGAGAGTAGGGTAGCTAGGAGACTTCGGTATAAAGTGGTGGCAAGGGGAGGTGAGGTGATCGGGGATGGCAACAACCGCGGGGGGGGGGGACGCCTACATTGCTCTCCCCGCATGAGCGCGACCGCAACGGCAAAACCTGTTTACAACATTCTTCCTTTTTTTCCCTCCCACCAAATACCCGTATTAATGGCGGATTGATTTTTTATTCTAATCTGCGCGTAATGACAGGATCTGGCTGTTTTTACCAAGAAACTATCATAGTAAAGAAATACTACTCCAGGAGCGTACCTCCAATAAAATACGCACATACGTGCAACTCAACCAAACAAATCTCACCTATAAACAATTAAGGGTTTAAAGAGATATTGTAACGAATATCGTAGCTGACTATTCGTTAAGACACACGGTATTAATTAGGTTTGACATTAGACGAACGAACAGACGATCGATATGGGATCGATCGTCATGTTAGACAGTCTGGACTGAGACGTCTGACCGAACAGACGTGTGACAGTTCATGCTCGGGATATTTAGATGCGATTGTACTAATAATCTAAATACACGTGTTATTCATTCGCTCGGTCGTTACAATATTTTATTCCCCTCCCCCTCAAATCAACCCAATGACGGTCAAGCGCTCAGTGTTTGTTTATTTTTCCATCGCTATGAAATGTCGCGCTGCAGTCGACGTTTTTATCAGGAAACTATCACCGTAGAAGAAACACTATACTCGAGGAGTGTAACTCTAACAAAAACACATGTGCGGTATATCTAAACAAAATCTCGATAGAAAAAAACAATTATTAGTGCGAGGAAATTTTTTATTCCCATTCCTCAAACTAAAAAAATCTAAACGCCTTCGGATTTTTTTTTATCACTCCATGTCCCTATATAAATTGACGCTTTTTCATGTATTGCGCAGTTTTTAGAAGCTGTCGAGAACGTGCGGTTTTCTGGCACGCCTAAAAATTGCAAAATAAAAAACAGCATTTTTTCTTCAAGTATTTCTTCGGTTTTCGTTTGTGTGTATGGTTTTTCCTTTATTACAAAAAACCTGTACTCTCTCGTTTTGCATACATTTTCTCTCGAGAACTCCACCCCGCATGACGTTCCTCGAGGGGCTCTATCATTATCAATGATTACACTTCAGATGTGCAACCAAAAAATTATAGTCCAGACAGGCAATCGATGTTTTGCTTTTTTTTTTACAAAGTATCACGTATTGAAATAATGAATGCCTTCGAAGTGTTTTATTCGTCGATTGGGAAAAAATGTCTTCGGTAGGCAGAAAAAATACCCCCCGGAAAAAATACCCCCGGAATTTTCGGGGGTATTTTTTCCGGGATTCAATGTCTTCATCACTTGTAATTATTATTTTGCGTAAAACCAGGCGATAAAAACCCCGACGTACGACGTTCCCTGGAGGGGCTCTATTATTATCAATAATTACAGTTCATTGAAATAAGTTGATAATCACAAGGTTGGGTGGTTGTCAAGAACCGTTCAATATTTTTTACATTATGTGTTTTTTGAGGATCTGCCGAGATGTTTCGATGTCTTTTTCCATAACGACCAATAATTATAGTCAGAATATGCAACACCTTTATTCCCACAGCCGTTTTGCCTTTTGTATTTTTAAAGCAGCAGCAAATGAAAACTGATTGTCCTTATGTAATTATATCCTTTTATTCCAAATGCGCTTTTTATACATTTGCGTCGAGGTATATATTTATCAGTATCAGTTTTACCGCAACCGCCTGTGAAATAAACGAACAATTCTGTTTTTTTTTTAATTAGTTCCAAGGCATTAAACATTAATTGTCGACCATTACATTTCTTTATTCACGGCTTTCATTGACCTATACTTCCTCACTCTGACACTCGCCACAGTTTGGTCGACAAAACAGAAAAATTATAACAAACGACACCTCATATGAGATCAATTTTGACATAGATTGATTCTTCTAGTTCTCACGTACTAATACTTAATTTTCATAACAAAATCAACCGACACATTTCGCATATCGTGACTCGGTCACGTCATATGGTTATCTTCTCACACTCACGCATACCACATTCCATTCCCTACTATGCACACATTTTCCGAGATATATAAAATAAAATGTCTAGTTTTCTTTTGGTTATTTTTTACATAAAGAGGGTACTCAACTGTCGTCGAAGTGCGCTTCCTTGTTGGCTCCTTCATTTCTCTCGGGAGCTCGCTGATCGGACAGGTACACGGACGTCCAACTGCGTATAGTAGATATCACCGGCTGGCCATGTACGGTAATCGGGGCGTCAAACACGAAACGTACTCGCTATTCCCTCTTGGTCGATTTTCCCGGTCTGCCACAAACGTCTGACAAACTCGACGTCCCCCGAGCGAAAGAGAAAGAAGCAAGGCCGATCGTCGGCTCGGGGCCTCGGTAAAATTTTGGAGCACGCGCATTGATTATGTTTACGTTTACGCACGCGCGTAAATCTTTTCGCTCGATAGCTAGTGACACCAGTCGATATGACCAGTCGATGTGTCTTCTAAAACTATTTGTTTTTCGCGCGAATTTTCAAGCTCACAACATCCCCTTTTTTTGTAGAGTGCAATGACATTGTACTCGACCAAAAAATTCAGTAACTATACTTTAATTCGGTTCCACGCGAGAATTGTTCGCTTATGCCCATGCATCCCTCTCCATTCACTCTAATGCATACCTCATACTTAATACTTAAGTCGTCATATTTGATTCGTGCGAAACTCGTTAACCTTATTTACATTACATTTCTGCAGTACCCTTATTGCATGTCTTATAATCTAGGAAGCTATTTAAATTATATATTTACAGAGCAGAGAATCTAGAGAGGCGTTACAGCTCTTGACCCTTTTCTTTGTATGTGCAATTTAAGTACCAGCAGCAGCAATCTCGTAATTAGGTTCATAATATTTCCGAAGATTCAAACGATTGTATGTGCCTGCCTCGATCATATCGTTTGCCGGATCGGCTATCACGAACGCGTTTTCTCCTATTTTTTTTTGTTATTATGTACGGACCTTCGAAGAGATGAAAGAACTTTTTTATTATTTTGTCAAAGGCATTAGACAAATGTCTCACTTTCAGTAAAACTTTATCTCCGACGTGTAAAGGTATTTTGAAAATAGTTTTTTGCTTTTCCTCATATTTTCACGAGCCATTGTCAACATATATTTGCGTGGTTGAGAGCGCCTTTCCGGAAAATTAATCAATTTATGCAGATCTTCCTGCACCGGTTTGCCGAAGTGAAGCTCAAAAGGCGTGAATTTAGTACTTTGATGAACTGTAATGCGTTTTCAATTTCTGGAAGGAATTCTATCCATTTGGTATGTTTGTTAGCGCATAAAGTCCTAAATAGTCTGCTGAGATCACGCATCACCCGTTCTGTGGGATTAGATTGAGGGTGCCTGATCGAACTATATAAGACCTTTATTCCGTTAAATTCTAATTCCGATTTCCAGAGATGTGCCGTGAATTGCGTACCATGATCGGATTGAATTCGATTCGGCTTGCCAAATTTCCGTATAAACTGCGTGAAAATCTTTTTGAGCGTCATGCGTGTAGTGGCCTTTTTTAACGGATACAGAGTCATATATTTTGAAAATGCGTGTAACAGAAAAAAAATTACTGAACTCCTCCCCGGCCCGTCACCAGAGGTCCGTAAAAGTTCACTGTCACCAGATCATTCAGTTTTTCAGCAGATACGAAATTAAACTCTCCTTCCATCGATACCGTGTCACGTTCCGCGCAGCGACGATTTTTATTTCTAAATTCCTGCGCAATTCGCGGCAGAACTCGTGAAATTACACGTTCGGGCTCGTCAGCGCGGGATTGACTGTCAAGGTATCGTAATACACAGGATGTATTCCGTTGCCTGTTCAGTATTTAATTTCCCCGTTAATTCTTTATATACCGCGCCAACCGCGACGTTATTCTATGCGACGCGGGTTGCGCGATATTTTTCTCGGGAGCCGAGGGCTCGAAGGGACATGCAAATGTCTCCTCTCGCCTCCGCTCAGGCGAGGTACGATTTTGCGATCTTGCAGAAATTCACTTGGGTTTCAACCCTTTACTGGATAAATCCCGAAAACCTTTGAGATAACAGCTCCCGCAGTACTCAGAGTAGCTAACTGAGCTTCTGCGGATATAATAATGTGAATTTTGGAACGAATAACTTCATTTTCGAGAGCTCGAATACACTCACGCACAGAACCAGGGTACACTGCTGTTCATGAATGCCTGGTTTTTCTGATTTTTTATCTTCCTGGATATCTTGCTCTATGTCTTCATGGGATCGAAGATACCAAGGAAGATATCCAGGAAGACCTCCCGGAAGCCATCCGGGAAGACATCCGGGAAGACATCCGGGAAGACATCCGGGAAGACATCTGGGGGAAGACATCCGAGAAGATATCCAGGAAGACATCCGAGAAGATATCCAGGAAGACGCAAGGAAATCCAGGCATTCATGTACTTATCGTGTATTGCATAAATACTAAGAGACCGAAAATATCGTTCGACTTCTCGGCAAATCTGGGATTTTTTAGATACAGATATCAATAATAGATCAGTATTAAACGAGATTGGTTGTATATTGTGCGCCTCATAAAAAATCATATTGGATGAATTACCTCACTTGAATATTTGTATGTGATGTTTGACGCACTTGGCGAGTAATTTCGTTTCTAATTTGGCTATTAGTAAATTAAATTCGTCACCTCGATCAATATCGCGGCTCTGAACGTGAATGATCTGCACCATGTTATGAAAGCGACATTTTAGTATATTAAATTGTACACACGTTTGCATGTTGCATTCCTGGCAGTAGGATGTCAAAGTCGGTGCTGGCCGCGACGCCTACCATTACGCTCACGATTTGTTGGCTTTAAGCGAGCGAATAGCCCAACACAGATGCATTATAATCGAAGGGTAGCCAGGGACTGCAAGGCAAAGCTCGTCGAGATAAATCTTCCATGATGGATTTCATGATTACACCAATAACTGAAAGCCCCAGGAGGGCAGCATAGCGTAAAGTATTTAATCTTTGAAATCAATAAATATAAATGCTACAGTGAGTAAACCAAATTTAGATGTATTTTTCGATTATGTAAAACTATCTAACAATGATTCGTCACAAGACAATTGTTGTTCCAGAAGCGTAATTTGGGACATAGCATATTTTGAAGTACATACTGACCTGACCAATCGATCGAATCTATGCTGAATTGCGAATTCTTCCACGGAGTTGGTTCGAAACAAATCTTGGTGAAGAATGTTTATCAACTCAATTATTTTATATCGGTTCTTTAGTATACTCGCTCCTTTGCTATAATCTGCGATCAATGTCAGTACAAGGCAAGAATTGTTGGCCAAAGATGCGAGGTTGCCAAACGAATTAATTATTTCTATTGACTCCGAAATAGTGACGGTGACCACGAGTATCACCATAAACCAAGTGTAGCAGTGGTGGAGTTTCGTTTTCCACCCGGGTAGCTAATGCACCGGCTGCCACAGTCCGATAAACTGAAGAATTGCAAAAGTGTGCTTTAACGTTTGCATGACCACGAAATTTTTTTCGACAATATTTCTGATGCGATAAGACGGTTAATCCTCAAGAAAAATATCTAACTGCTCTTGCATCGCATTGCCGGTAACAGAGTGCAGCCAGCGAAGAAGTGCATTTTTTCTCATTGGAATATTAATGACCAATTATTTTCCACCATCTTTGGCTACAATAGAGCTCGGCTACCGATTGATTTTTTTATCATGACCAGTGGGTACACTGCTGTTCATGAATGCCTGGTTTTTCTTATTTTTTATCTTCCTGGATATCTTACTCTATGTCTTCATGGGGTCGAAGATACCAAGGAAGATATACATAGAAATGGAAGGGACAATTACAATGTACTGGAAGTGCCTTAATTATTCAAACACTATTAATATGGACGCGTACATGTTACGCACGCGTATCGCCTTCTCCCTCTGCCAGCGGGAGAAGGCGACATTAGTATCTATCGGGCACGTCGGCGTTTAATTACGTTGGGGTTTTTTATTTTTACGTGTACCGTATGATGAATGTAACGGATAATATTTGTATGTAACTTGGATTTCATCGACATTTTTTAAGAACACCTTACTAATTATTAAGAATAATCTGTAGAGTTTAATTATTATTAATTATTATTAATATTCTGTAGAGTATTATTACTATAAGCATTACAAACTTTTGCAAATTCAATTCCTTCCCGATATGTATTTATCATTTTGACGATGTTTGAAGTACATTGTAGGCGGAGTAAGAGACATTTAGAAGCTACAATAATAACGGCGTATCAGGAACCAAGTCCGGTGGTAGAAAGAAGTATGTTATATAATATGCCGCTTACATTGTTGAAGTTTTCTAGATTGAGAGTAATAACATGACCGCTCGTAAACTGGATGGGTCTCAGAGTCCGAGTCATTACCGTAAGTAGACTTCGTTTTGCACTAATGCTTAAACGCTCCCAATTTATATCGTAAATAATATCGCCCACGGCCAGGCTCTGGAATAATAAACACAATCGTAATAAAAAATGTTATGCATTTTATTGATCGCGCCATGCATAACACATGAAAAAATAGAAGAAATGAAACAAAATATTTTTTACCTCAAGGGTAACTTCACACCCGTAGAAACAGTATATAAATATCTGTACCACGATGCAAATAATATATATGAATAAAGCTAGAAATTCCGGGCCGAACAACTTCATTGTTGAGAGCTCGTAAACGCTCATACAAAGAACCATGATACTGATAATATACTGAATGAATATCATGATACTGAAAAGATCATTCGATGTCTGGGCAAACCTGTGTTTTTGGCAGTCACACAGGAATATAATATATTTCTTAATTTCAGCTGACAATGCTCCCTCCACGAAAATAAAGTATATGCAAATGATGTATTCGAAATATATTAAATTCGGCAGTTTTATATAATCGACTTGTTAAGCATTCCAAAATATGTTTGAAATATAATTTTTCAGCGAAATTTTTTTTGTGCATCACTAATATATTTTTCGATATGTACCGGCTACACTTTTTTCCATGTGGGTCATTGGGTATTTCATAAAATGAAATTTTATACAAATACTTGAATATCTGAATGTGATGTCTGACGCACTGTCCCAGTAACTTATTCTCTAAATTGTTGATTAATAAATTCATATAATTTCCACTATGAAGATTGCACGATATGCCGAGTACTATCTGTGGTATGTCTTGAAATCGACACTTCAGGATACTCAATTGAGCGCATGTTTGCAACATTAGTCCAGTAACTAAGGCGTCGAAGCAGCTAGTGATTATTCCGCCAACAGTGAATGTGATCATCTGATGGCTGTATGCAACAGCGTAGCCCAACACAGATTCGTGACACTCGAAGGGGAGCCAGGAGTTGTAAGGTAAGACTCTTCGAGGTATATCGTTCACGAAGGATCTGAGTATCAGAGCGACTGCTGTAATTCCCACGAGTGCAGTATAGCTTAATGTATTGAATCTTCGAAACATATATATAAATATATACATTTATATGTAAATGGTAGTGGATTAATTACATTTCAATGCACTCGTAAGTCGTCTCGCACTCTTAGAACAACAATGAAAAATCTTTTTAAAAAGTTGTCCCCATCTGTTGTTCTAGTACTGCGATAGAAAATGCATAAATTAGCCATCGCTTACAGACCTGATCAATCGATCAAATTTACGCTGGATCGCGATTTCTTCTTCAGACCTCGGGCGACATGGATCTCGCTGAAGAATGTTTGTCAACTCAATTATTTCACCTCGTTTCTTCAATAGATTAACTGCTTTGCCGCAGTCCGCGATCAATGACAGAAACGTGAAAGAATTGTTTATCACCACCGCGAGATCGCCAAATGAATTAATGAATTCTATTGATTCCGAAATAGTTAGAGTAACTATGAGAAACACCATGAACCATGTATAAGAGTTGTAGAGGTTTGTTTTCCAGCCCGGTAACCAATGCGCTGGTCGCCAAAATCCGATACATTGAAGAATTAGAAAAGTATGCCTCAACATTTGCATTTCTCCTGAATTTTTTTGTGGAAAGTTATTACGATGAGAAAAGTTGCTTAATCCTCGACGAAAAATATACATCTGCGTCGCTTGCTCTCGCATAGGATCGCCTGAAACATAGTGCAGACCCTGGCGACGTGCATCTGTTCTCGCATTCGAATATTTATGAGCAATTATTTTCCTCCATGTCCGGTTACGATGCAGGGTGGTGTAGTAGGGTACACGATGACAAAGCAAATGCAGTTACACTGCACTGCAAGCACTTTAATTATTCAAAGGCTAATGATACGTGATACGTGCGTGTATCGGTCCCCTCGCTTAGCCAGTAGCACAAGTCACTATAATTATTTATCGAGATCCCTCAGTTACGATGTTCAACTTTCATACGCTTCCGACAATACCAAACCAGCTGACGAGACTGTCAGCAGCAATTATTTTATTTCACTTATCTACTGCAATGTGGATATACTGTGTCATATTCCTCTACTATTATTATACATTAAAACGAGCGCATTCGCATGTCGTGATAAGAAACACAGTCGAACGCCAGGGAATACTTGTACTATTTTCAAGGTACAACTTTCGAATTCATTGTTCCGCCTGAACTGACCTCGACAAAAGGTTCTTTAACAAGAGCTACATTTTGTGCGGATGACAACGTACAAGCACTGCAACAGGGATTTTTACATCCCGGTTAGTCTTCGCACTGGCCCCTCTGTTCCCGTTGCCGCGAGAGCCATTGGGCACCAGTCAATTTTTAATTCAACTGCGGAATTAACAAACCGCGAAACGTAACCGTAATCACAATACGAAAAATTCAATAAAACGGAAAACAACGAAATTGCGCCTTCGAAATCAGAGAGGCTGGTGTACGGTATACCCGATTCGCTCAGGGTGTCGGTTGTGGAGAGAGGGCGTGGACAGCGTTCCTAGCTCTCGAGTGGGTCGTAGTATAATCAAAACTCCCAAACAAAATGTTAATATTGGCACATGGTTCAGGTTTTATTCCTCAATTACTTTCAATAAACTAGGGTGCAGACAGTATGGGAGCCAAATACAGAAATTCGATAGCTCATGATGGCGATCGGACCTCGCATATATCGGTAATGACAGAACTCGATAACTAACAATCCTGACCGTAACTCGGAAAAATCGGTAACGACTGAACTCGAAATAACGGTAACGACTGAACTCGAAATAACGGTAACGACTGAACTCGAAATAACGGTAACGACTGAACTCGGGAAATCGATAACGACAGAACTCGGAAGATCGATAATGACAGAACTCGGAAAATCGATAACGAGAGAGCGCGGAGAAGATCGGTAACTTTCGGTAACAATGGTAGTGAGAACCTGTCTCAACCATGATTGTTGCGATATAGAGAATACTCACCCGAGTGGGGTTGAACTTCCACGGGGATTTTCCTGGATGCTGAAACATACGAATTAAGGTCTCGGGGGGAGACTACATTTCCTTAATTATCAGATAACGCCGGAACGAGACAGAGGCACTGGTGTATTGAGATGGCGAGATCACGCGGATCCGCGGACTCGCCATCGACATCCATAAAAATCGGAAGATAACGCTATAATTCCGCAATACTAGATTAACGAGAACGGAACTCATTATTGTCCCCAATCTATGCTAAGGTAACGATTGGTAACGAACGATAACGTTAAGGTAGCTGAAAGGTAACTTATAGGCATATCATAGGTTTCATAGCGTAGGGGTGGGGAGGTCGGTAACGAGAGAGAGAGAGAGAGCGAAAGATAGCCGTCCGTCCGGGCCGGAGGCCCGTCGAGATCTGACGAGCTCTGGCGAGCTCGCGACTCAGCGGTACCCCCACCATAGGCGGTAGGCACTCGGGGCGACGCGACATGGCGGCTGCCTAGCGCAACCTCGACGCAAGGGTGAAATGAGCTGAACGCCGCCAGCAACGAATTTTCCTTGATAATGTTTGCCTTGCGAGTTCAATGTTTATGATAGCTGTCTCCGAAATACACTCTCTGGAGATGATAGGGTTGAAGAGAACGGTATTAAAATTTAACGGAACTAACAGAACGGGAAGATAGCTTGCGATCTGGCAATCCGTGATGTTAGGTGATCGCTAGTCCAACCACCGATGGCCTTCCAACGGAAACGTGAACGGGACCAGTTCGCCCTATAATCTCGACCAATCGAGTGTCGAGGATTCCACTCGAGCTTATGTGCTATCCCAGAGACGAACCACGGTATCGCAACGTAAAGCACTAATTCGAAACCCAAAAAAAAGATAAACATAAGGTGACGGTAACCACAACGATAATTAATTCGGGAAGACCATTTCATCCCAGCGGTAACATTGATTCGAGAACTCTAAATATAAATAATTTTATGTCGATAGTCGCGTCATCGAGAGTCCTTTGTGAATTTGATATTCTAAAAATGGTCGGAACGAACCTGGGACGGGATACTCAAAAAATCACGTCACAGCTCATTACTTCACGTTATGATGCGAACGTAAAATGAAAATAACGATTATTTGAATTGGAATAGCTTGTATTTGCGTAAGAAAATACGAACGTTTCGAAGCAGACTTTGTACTTTCTCTTGTAAACATAGATGAACGAATTAAATTACAGTCGTAACTGCATAGGAGAGATCAGGATTTGAGGCATTATTTAAAAAATTGCTATGTATTATATCCAAATAAGAGGCGGTTTTCGACAATTAAAGTGTAATTTCAATATCGGCGAACCTTTTCTAGTATGTTCAGATAAAACGCGTTTTCTGATGAAATTAATCCTGTTCTTATCTACCGCTGTTATTTTCGTTCGGTTGCGCTATGTATGTGGGTATAATAGTTAAACGTCCGTGGATTTTTCATTATAGTCTCATCTGCCAAGACGTCTATTGTTTTTAATGTATAACTCAATAATTCCCGCTACTATTAAGTACGCTGTAAGCGGAATAGGAATACTTGATAAGCTGTAGTGAAAAAATATATACAGTACACGACCGCGTTTCTCAGATCTTCGGGAGCCAATCCAATTAAGCACGACCACGTAAGTAGGATACCTCACTACTTGCCCAAGTACCTGCCCACCGAACCTTTCCATACGTCAAATTCCCTTTCCGAGCGCTGTTACGCGTTACGCGTGATGATACGTATAGCCCCCCCAAATGACCGTAATATAAGCGTGCAGAAATATAGTCTATGTATTTCGCAGCTCAAGTCATAGTTCGAAACTGACTTCTTAATTTGAATATGAAATGCGTTCTGTCGTTTAAGGGAGACCCATAAAAATCCCATTTTATAAATTGCGCATTTTATATTTATTTGATTTGTTGCTTTCCTAAAGGTAACAAGCCTTTGTTTCTCATAGACAAAGATTTTTCGTGAATCAAATAATTCAATATATTGCTTTCTGATAGAGGAAGCTATGATTTTAACGTCAGAGCATTTTAAATAGTTTAACAAGGAACGTCAGTTTGGTGTCCTCTCTGATATTTATGAAACTAACGTATGTTGTAGAGCATCGAAAACTAAAAGAAACGTATTTTTTTTATCGGCGGAAAAACATTTCTAAGGGGTGAAATCGCCCTTCAAAGTTAGGCATATCGAGGGGTGATTATGCAGTATCACCCAGAAAGCGTCAACCGATTTTAATTAAACAAAAACCAAAATAGGGGCGAGCGGCACAAAACGGACACCTCGACAAAAAATAAATATTGGGGGCAAACCGGCACCGTTTTAATTTTCTTATAAACGACTTATTTCAGTTTTTTGACGTTCCTTACTTTATATTACAACGGGGTTTTATGCCCGCTAAACTTCGCCTCAATCCGTCTGTGCCCCGCTGCCGAGAGTAGTTGGGCGCCAGTTTATTTTTAATTATCGGCGAAATAAACAAACTGCAAACGCAACCGAAATCGAAACTTAACTTAAATTTGCGGATCGGAATCGAAACTCGAACCGAGAACTAAACGGACACGGAGACAGACGGAATAGATCGCGGTATTCCCGAGTTGCTCAGTGTGCTAGGTTATGGAGAGAAGGGTGGAACGATTGTCCCCAGTCAAAGAGAGGATCGTGAAAGAGTAACAATAAATAAATGCCGAGGTTCTGTTTACGTGTTCCACTTTTGATCAAATATCTCAAAAATACAATCAAATATTTCCTAAGCCGAGAACAAATAAGTCATAATACGAGAACGGTGCAAGGTAAAAAGGTAACGAGAACGGTGCATGATCGCGACCGGTAACGGTAATCGCAGAAGCAAGATGACAACGGTCGTACGCGATAACGAAACAAGGTAACGCGTAACCGTGCGAAAGAGCGAGTTAGCACAAGCGCCCATGAGCGAAATACAAATTGGCTATGTCTTGGCGCAGTACTGTTGCCAACATTGCCGGGACTGGCGGTCAGTTCTGAGCAGGTACACAAACAACCCTGCCTTAAAGCTTTGGAATGATCATATTGGTCCATAGTTCAATCGCCAGTATCGGCCCAACGTTATCAAACGATGTTGACCCAATGTTGGCTGTCGATGTCGCCAACGTT
>JAPYZD010011425.1:0-17473 GCA_030522725.1 Ichneumoninae sp. B BG-2022a
GACCTCAATGTAAGAGGACCTCAATGTAAGAGGACCTCAATGTAAGAGGACCTCAATGTAAGAGGACCTCAATGTAAGAGGACCTCAATGTAAGAGGACGAAGAAGCCGCCTCTCTCTCGCCTCTGATGAAGCATGACACGAATACATTTGTGTCTGAACGTCCGCGAGATGCGCGCGGACTAAAAAATAAAAAAATAAAAATATTTCTGAATATCAACGCGGTAATACACTTTTCGTCATACCGCGCCGCCGACTTCCGTCCTGTGCGGACTGTAGGTAAAATATTTACTTGCCGGAATGACCGAGCCGTATCCACTGTCCGGCTCGAGTGGGCGGTCGCGTTTCTCGTCTGTTCCGTGCACGGACGAACTACGGCCGCGGCACGGGGTTTATCAAATTTTCCCCGCAGCAAGGAGGAGAAAGAGCCATAGGGACCCTGTGGACATTGCGATTCAGCGTATGTCCGTGGACAATGGAATAAGCGCGTCCTGGAAGGTCCCTCGTCCGCGCTTTCGGTAAATTTCGTTTGCCGCTCGTCGCCGAGTCTCATTGGAGAGGCAAGCAAGCTCGCCGGTCGCGTAGAGCGCCGGGACTACGACGTTGTAACTGAGGTACCTCGGCCCAGACACGGCTACGCGACGACGAGGAGAAAACAACGGAAGCAATAAGACGGCGCGCAGGCAACCGACCGAGACGTGCTGAGCAAGATGCGACCGTCTTGGATGCTGACCACTCTCTTCGGCACATGTCCCGAATACCTGCCGAGCATTGTCGTGTGAGCTTCGGGCCATTCGAGTTTCACCGGTAATTAGCGACGAGGGGCTTCGTAGGACGACGGTATGAAAAAAATTAAAAATTAAAATTGTAAGGGGAAAAAGCAAAGTATCATCGGTACGTGGCGCACGCGATCGTTTTATCGCGAATCCGGCAGCGACTGTGTCTTGAGCGGGGCAGGTCGCATGCTCGGCGTGGGAAAGCCCACGAGAGGGTAGTACGGTGTTTCAGTAGAACCGTGAATATCGGACTCGCACACAGAAAAATAATTTATTTGACGGGCGCCACGGAAATCGATATTTTTTTGAAGCAAATAAAAGTGTATCTGAATCAAATATTTTTTTATTTACACCAAATAAATGTTTATTTAAACCAAATAGTAAATAGAAACAGCTTCAAGTTGGACCTAAATGAAAACTGTCCAATGAGCAACACACAGGAAGTGGATACGGTACAACATTTTTTTGTAATACAATGCCCAATTCTCGAGCCACTAAGAAAGCATTACTTATTCCACGCACGCTCGGTAAATCACACGATGTCAGATTTGCTGCTGAGCCGCGGCAGTAACTCGGTAAATGCAATTTTCCATTTTGTTATCAACGGATGTAAAATGCCCGCGTTTATGATTAACGAAGCTATTCCTTGATATTTCACGCTATAGAATTAATTGTATTCTCAAAAGCAAATAAAGTCATACATACATACATATATACATTTAAAGCAAATAAATATTTATTGAAACGGAATAGGGTAAAAGTGGTGAACATGGCCCACCTCGATTAACACGTAAATCAATGATATATGGACCGGGCCATATTCCCCACTTTTATCCTAAGTGTTTATTTTCGGGGCGCCCGTCAAACAAATTATTTTTCTGAGTGCATCGGAAAGTGAATGCTGACCATTTTCTTCAGCACATGCCCACCTGCCCTCAATTCTCATGTGAGCTTCGGACAATTCGAATTTTACCGGCAATTAGCGACGAGAGCTTGATACAAGAACAGTGTAAAAAAATAAAAATAATCAGGACAAAAAGTACCATCGGTACGTGGTGCTCGCGATCGTTTCACCGCGAACCCGGCACCGACGATGTCCTGAGGGGTGCAAGTTGCATGTTCACCGTGGGAAAGCCCACGGGAGAGTACGGTACTTCAGTGGCCCCGTGGCATACGGGGCTCGTCGGAAAGTGGATGCTGACCACTTTCTTCGACACATGTCCCGAATACCTGCCCTCCATTCACATGTGAGCTTCGGAGAATTCGAATTTCACCGGCAATTAGCGACGAGTGTTTGGTACAAGAATAGTAATAAAAAAAAAAAATTAATCAGGAGAAAAAGCAAAGTACCATCGGTACGTGGTGCTCGCGATCGTTTCATCGCGAATCTGGTACCGACGATGTCCTGAGGGGTGCAACTTGCATGTTCAGTGACCCCGTCCATATGGACCTCATCGGAAAGTGGATGCTGACCACTTTCTTCGGCACATCTCTCGAATACCTGCCCACTATTCTCATGTGAGCTTTGGAGAATTAGAATTTCACCGGCAAGTAGCGACGAGGGCTCGATACAAAAATAGTATAAAAAAAAATGAATCAGGACAAAAAGAAAAGTACCATCTGTATGTTCATCACAAATCCGGCACCAACGATGTCCTGAGGGATGCAACTTGCATGTTCAGTGACCCCGTCCATATGGACCTCATCGGAAAGTGGATGCTGACCACTTTCTTCGGCACATGTCCCGAATACCTGCCCACCATTCTCATATGTGCTTCGGAGAATTCGAATTTCACCAGCAATTAGCGACGAGTGTTTGATACAAGAATAGTATTAAAAAATATATATATAAAAATTAATCAGACGAAAAAGCAAAGTACCATCGGCACGTGGTGCTCGCGATCGTTTCATCGCGAATCCGGTACCGACGATGTCCTGAGGGGTGCAGGTTGCATGTTCACCGTGGGAAAGCCCACGAGAGAGCGGTACGGTATTTTAGTGGCCCCGTGGATATGGGGCTTGTCGGAAAGTGCGCTGGAGAGCGGAGGAAGGAAGTCGCCCGTATCCACCGTGGTTCCAATCTACTAAGTGAAAGCCTTCTTTTACGTACCGCGGAGGGAGGATGAGCGTGCGGCAATCGGGCCCTGTAACACGTTCGCCGGAAATCCCGCGGGACCGCGCTCACTCTATCTGAATATCTCTCCTCGGCCTCGTACAATGTTGCGCGATCCGATAAAATGATGGCTCGGCGATGTATACGCCGTACCTGCGGAATACCGCACGCCGGTGCCGCTACGTAGCGGCAATCAAATCAGTGAGAACATCCGCGCCGGTGAGGCGGACGACAAGTTGGCCCGAGAAATTTTTGCAGTCGCATCGCGACTCTCCCGACTCATATTGCATAAACCCCGTACGTAAACCCCGATACGAACGTGCATGCATTACGAAATATTTCGTCCGCGGTGAAGATATTTTTTTCACGTTGGAAAAGCAAACAAACTCCGCATCCGTATTCGTATGCTAGATAATTTTTACTCAATTTTCTCCAATTTTTTGCCCCACTCGAACCGCTCGCATGTAAGCTCGAGGGGTCTGACTGTCGGGTTTACACAACTCCAGTGCCGAGAGAAATCATTTTTTTTTTCAACACAGCGAATTCCATCTCGTTTTTATATTTATTTTATTTTCTGGCCCTATTGGGGGGAATGAATTTAATGTTTGAATTTTTTTTAAGCCGAGAGCAAGTTACACTGAGTAAAAAGAATAGTATTAAATACTATTCTTTATATTATTCTTTATTCTTAATATTAAATACTATTTATAGTAGGAAATTCCTACTGTAACAAATAGTTGCCAGGGCGAACGTCGATATAGATAGTTTCTGATGGTATATATTCAATAGGTTAAACTATAATTATGTTTGCACACATGATTGTTTTTCATTGTCGTAACTATAAAATGTAGACGTTCCCCTTGGGAACTATTTTTTATGGTGAAACGTCAGTATTGTTGCTTTTGCTATGTAATTTTTTCTCAGTGTAGGGGAGACCGGGGACAAAAGTAACAAAATCCTTTAAAAATTTTTAACCAACAAACCCGAGAGTCTAACGCTTCGGCATCCAATGGTGTACGATTTAGTAAAAAAAAATTCAAGCAGAAATGTGCACGGAATTGCGATCACCGCCCCTTTAAACACAGCCGAAATTCTGTAAGACTTTGGGCCGCGGTGGGGTCAATTGTAACGGATAGTGGGGTCATTTGTAACATCCTCCTGCATCAACGAAATCTTTCGTCGACCGCTATTAAGAAATAGAACGGGGGTGCATTATCAAGGAAAATTTTTTATTTGAAGTTAAAATTTTTTTAAACTTATTTGCTGGCTAAGCCGTTGTAGCCAGCGTAACTATACAGCCCTACTATAAATGGTATAGTGTACAATTGGTTGGTTATAAATTACAAGTGTATAAATTATCGCCGATTGCTTAGAATGTAAGAATAAAATAAATAAAATATATTGCTATTGGTATTGGTATTGGAAGAAATAAATTATCGCTGGTACAATTGACCCAGATCGACTGTTACAATCGACCCCACACCGGATTATTAGCAAAGTTACTGTGGCATCGGTTAATAACAATCTGAAAGGGATCGTCTCGGCGATCAAAATGTTCCGCAAAAATGTACTTTTCAACTCCTTCGCTTGTTTGCATTAATATTTTGTATTGTGTTGCTTAGTTGACGCAATCCGCACAGCCGAAAAATCACTTCTACACTCGCGAATCACATTTGGTTTCGGCGAATTGGTATTTTTGAAAACTCAGCTATGAGGTGATTGCACGGCCATAAGGTGATGTCTATAATGTTGCTCACTTTATATCCAATGCTGTCGGTCATGCGCAGCGTTGCGCGGCCGCTTGTTACAATTGACCCGTGTTACTTTTGTCCCCGGTCTCCCCCACTCAGACGATTCTGGGAAAACAATCCTCCGGCAATGAGGCAAAGTCGAGACCCGGCAATGCGACTTACGACCTTCCGGCACTGCTGGCCGACTGACTAACTGTTATTGCGCTATCCATGTATATAAATGCGTTCGGCATCGACCTCGTTAAAAGCTTCGACCCGGCAAGGCCCACGCGCACATTAACCCGTTATCTGGCGAGAATAAATTGGCCGGTGTAATAGCCAACGAGGGTAACTGTGTTAGCCTTTGACCGCATCAAGGCCAAACTTTGACCGCGGGCCACGTATAAATAGCCGGATTGGCCAGAATGACCATTACTCCTTGAACTCAGCGCCGAGCCGATTAATGTTTTCGTTGTTGTTGCAAATACGAAAATTTGTTGCCGCGATTAAAACCCACGGAGACGAGCCCTGTGGTAAGCGGTCCAGAAAGCGGCGCTGGAACTCGCGGGAACTAAGTTTGAATCCGTTTGACGAAAGTTTTTTTTTTTTTTTTTTTTTTGCACGTCAGCGAGACCAGGGTGGGAAAAATTACCATACTTATAGCGAAGTTTCCTACGGTTCCTCCCTGGCGAAACTCTCTACGTCCATATTTCTGGGTTTCCGGAATATCCCTACATTACTGTACTGTATTGGAGACCCTCCTATATTTTTATAGCAGCTATTCCCAGAAAATATCCTCGGTGTATCACGGGGCAAAAGAGAGTGTCGAACTTTATTCGACTACGCCACCCGGTCCAATGCCCGCTGACCACCTGCTCGTGCTCACAGTTACGGCCAGTTTGCCATTTTTTTTTTTTTTTTTTTTTTTTTTTTTTTTTTCTTTTATCTCCATCTTTTCGCTTTCCGGGTTTTGCTGCGTCTTCTCTATCGTTGCTGCAGACGTCCGAGTTTTCTCCGCCGCAGTTTCAGGCTTGTTCATCGTCCCCTTTCTCCCTCGGTACAGAAACCCGACTGGCGCGCGGCCGATAAATTATTCCACGGCTTATCGATCGATTCGATGTGACGGTCCGGAGATAGGGCGCTGTATCGCGATCGGGAACGGCAAAGAGCAAGGTGGAGAACGACGTGCTCACCATCCAAGTGTAATTAGTGTGCGAGGGCGTTCGGCGTCATTAAAACGGTGAACCGGAAAATTAGTGACGACGTGACAACTTCGCTTGCGTACACGATAACGATTTAGACGAGGGGATCAATACGACTCGCGCGAGGTTTGACGTTTTCACACGGGTGGGCAGCAGCAGCGTCCGTGGTGGAAATTTTGTCTCACTGAATCGGGGCCTGATCGCATCTCAGATAGAGCCTTATCGTAAGACGGTTTAATTAATTAGTCCAAAAAATTGGTTTTCATAATTGTATTTTTAACGCGGATATTAGAAATACTTCTTCGGGATTTTACATACAGTTAGTACAAGATGTTATGAAGTTTGAGTTTTTTTTTAATTGAAAAATATCAGTTAACAACGGGCTTACTAACAATTAACGAATATCAATTAATAGCTGACATCGTAAAATCTGTCCCTCCGATTGAGTTCAAATTTGGATCGATGCTTGATTATAACAACAGGAAATTGTTTGTTATTAACAAATAAATGAACATTTTAAACATATCCGCTTAATATGTCTAATAAGCGGATGATTTTTAAAATGTTCATTATAATCAAGTATCGATCCAAATTTGAATGTTAAATTCAATTTGAATTTTTTTTATAGAGAATGTTTCAATGTTTCAAGGATCTGTCCAAATGTCAACACAATCGGACCAATAGATTTTGAGATACGATGTCCGATGTTAATTACTAACTGTTAATAAGTCCGTTGTTAATTAATATTTTTCAATAAAAAAAACTCAAACTTCACAACACCTTGTACTAACTAGGTACAAAAACTTGACCTTGTTCTCGTATTAGCTGCGTCAGAAAAAATGTTGAAAATCGACATGTTTTTTTTAGATTAAATCCTCACGCCAGTTAATGAATCCAATTGACGGAAGAAGATCCTGCAGCGAGTAGATCGCCTCGCACATAAAATGGATTCTACATAGTGCCCAACAAGCTTGATTTTAAATCCAAATTACCCGTGTTTTTTTTCGACGCCGCTTAACACCCTGTTTCATTGGCTTTTTAGTTCCCGCGGTAGCCGACGTACAGCCAGAAGAAAATCATTGACCTTAGGTGCAGCAGCTTGGCTCCGGTCCTGAAAGGATCATGAGCCGGGCTGCCGTAGTGGTTTTTATGGCCGATGTAGTGCGGAGATTCTGTGCCAGGCCGAAGAAGACGATCGAAAGTTTGTTCGCGCCCGGGAAAGTTTGTTCATTCTTCTACGCTCCTCTCGGCTAACCCAACATCGCCGGTTCTGCCGCTGCCCCCGCTTCCTGCAGAGTGTGCATACCAGCTAAAGAATAACAAGCCACGAAACACTCTTCGCATCAGCCCCCCTTACTTTCGTACTATATCCTCGGTTAATGAGCTGATAACGCCCAGACACGTTTTCCATACCCACCGCTTACCGCAGCATAATTCCCTGCGACCGCTCTATTGAGCTTTAATCTTTTCTTACCGAACATCGAGCGGCCTTTCGCGCTATCCGAGTTTTGAATTTTCCTCCCTACTTCCCCCGTCGGAACATTCGTACAAGCGAGCCCGACACAAGCGAATGGCGGATCGGATCCAGAAAGAGATCCCTTCAACGTTACTTTTCCTCAGAAGAGGCGCTCCAACCATCCACTTTACGGCGGTGCTCGCGAGGCCTTCGCTGCGGACACTGTCAAGAGATAGAAGTCTCGGATAAGAGAAACTGTCATTGGCGAAGTGTGAAATATCGACCGTTCGTCGCACCTTTTTTTTGGGCCGAAGCGTATGTATGTAGTGTAGAGCGGGGCAAAATGGGGCAACGGGGCAAAACTGGGGAGCGGGGCAAAACGGGGTTTTGGGCGAAACGTCATTTTCCAATAATTTTTGGATGCCGGAATTGACCCTATCGGATGCATTAGGTTTTTCTGCCCAGTTTTGTCACCTTGTCTGATCCAAAAATGATTGGAAAATTTAGTTTTGCCCAAAAACCCCATTTTGCCCCGCTCTCCCCTATGTACTGTTTCTCAGTGTATGTTTGTTGTTTTCCATACCCACCGCTCACCGCAGCAAAATTCCTTGCGCTCGCTGTATTGAGCTTTAATCCCTCGTTTTTTTTTCTTACCGAACAACGATCGAGCGACCTTTCACGCTATCCGAGTTTTGAATTTTCCTCCCAAGTTCCCCCGTCGGAACATTCGTACAAGCGAGCCCGACGGAAGCGAATGGCGGAAAGAGATCCCTTCAACGTTACTTTTCATCAGAAGAGGCGCTCCATCCACCCTCTTTACGGCGGTGCTCGCCTTCGCTGCGGACATTGTCAAGAGATAGAAGTCTCGGATAAGAGAAGCCGTCATTGGCGAAGTCGCGGCCTGAAAGACAGAACGAGAAGCCAACGCGGCGGTGGTGGAGGGGGAAGGAGGGGGCACACACAGAGCGTAGTCAGGATAAAAGATACTTTCTCAAAACTCGACATCGGGCTCCGGTTAAGCGAAGAGTCGTGTAAAGAACAAACCGGGACCGTAGAAGAGCCGCGATCCAACATCGCGGCCCAAGTACGAGCGCGGGACGCGCACCGCAACGGGCAGGAATCGCCGGAAGAGACGTCGAGAGACAGTCGTAAGAAAGTAACGGTAGTTGAGGCACACTTCGGGCAAAGAAGGAGCCGAGGAAAAGAATAAATCTTGGAAGTGCGAAAGATCCATCTCGGTCCATTCATCAAACCTATACGTGGTTTTTTTTGTATTTTTGTTTTTTTCGTCGTTCCGGGAGGGACCACAGTTGTCTTATGTTTGTAAAAAGTTTCCGTGTAAGCACCGGTGCATGCATATTCATGGAGTTAAATATGCGACGGCGAAGCGAGGAGGCGTCTCGTCCAGGGGGGGGGAGGGGGGGAAGAACGGGCAGGAAATGACACCGGGTCGCAGTCGCGAGGGGCAAAGTTCATCGCCGCACGAGACCGGAGACTCCGGAGCCGCGCTCCGGGTGTCCCTCCTCGCGTCGACGGGCCCGGGTCCGCCGTCTCTATTATTTCCATGATCATTCGGATTTATATCCGACGAAATGAAAAATTATTTCACGTCGGTAGTTCCCGGGCGAGCCGGGCGGGCTCTCCGCGTAACGCAGTTATACTTGCAGGGTGACCGGGCGTTCCCGAAGGGATATAGCGAAAGTTTTGCGAGATCAGAACGCACGACCCCGAGAGAACGTCCCCTTCGTCTCTCTCCCGCGTGTAAGACACGCTCCGAAGATTCCCCTTTATTAATGCAATTCCTCGAGGAGACATCGGGACCCTCGGATAGCGCTCCGCAATTTTTCGTCGCGCGGACGTTAGGAATGTGAAATCTCGACCGTTCGTCGCACCTTTTTTTGGGCTGAAGTGTATGTATGTATGTAGGGTAGAGCGCGGCAAAATGGGGCAACGGGGCCAAAGGGGGTTTTGGGCAAAACGTTATTTTCCAATAATTTTTGGATGCCGAAATTCGGCCTATCGGATACATCAGGCGTTTCTGCCAAGTTTTGTCACCTTGTCCGATCCAAAAATGATTGGAAAATTTAGTTTTGCCCAAAAATCCCATTTTGCCCTGCTCTCCCCTATGTACGTACACTGAGAAAAAAAAATTGGTTGGATTAACCAAAAGTCGCGGTGACATACGTTCAAAGATGTTATTTGTTTGGCACAAATGAAGCATTGTTTTTTTAAACGATTATTTGGTTCAATTTATTCAAAGTTTGTCGATTGAAACAAACATTTTTGTTGTAACAACAAAATACACCTTTGAACGTATTTCACCGTGCATCTGCTTAATCCATCCATTTCTTTTTCTCAGTGTATGTCTATTGTATATGTTGTGGAAAACATTCACTGATACAAGGAGGGTTGCTTTCCAGCGGTTTACAGCATATATCTGAATCGTAATACTATATTCCTAATCACTTAAAATCTAATTGATTCATAATAATGTCTAGTTGAGTAAAGTAAAGTTGAGTAAAATCGTGTCTAGTTAAATAAAATAAACGCACGCAGTTTGAGGCTATTTACCAGGAATTCAAATATTTTGTCTAGTTTCAGTTCGAAGATTGAAGCAGTCTTCGAACTAAAACTAGTGATGTCAATCGTTGATTTTCTGTTGTCGATAAATTGCTTTCTGAAGCCTTCGTAGGCTGGACACGACCTTACAAAGTGTTCGAGAGATTCTCGCTGCTTGGGATTACAGAACTGACATATACATTCCGAGTCGAAAACAAAAGACATGCTTTGCCAGTACAGTCTTGCTTTTTTCGGATGGGTTACTCTCACCTGGCTTATTAGCTCCAGTTTGCCCAAAAATATGTCTGCGAATAGATAGCCATTGGTGTTCCAAATTGATTTGTACATGGTGGCCGCGGTCAGGGAAATCCGCGAAAAGTCAGGGAATTTCAAAATTGGACAGGGAAAAAGTAAATCGTCGTCAAACTTTCTATAAATAAATAAAAAGTACATAAAAGGAAGCCATGAATAAAAATTCCGAACATAAAAAAAACAGAATTAAACATAGAATAATTAGGCATTTTCATTTGCATAATAATTTTTTTTTTAACAGACGTCGTTAGAAGTGTGGTCAGGGAAGATTTGTAATTGTTCAGTGAAAAGTCAGAGAAAAGTCAGGGAATTTATTTCAGGTGAAAAAACGGTCACCATGTTGAACCAAGAGGTGTAAGAAGAGTTTCTGCACGTTCGATATCTTCATTTTTTAATTTCAGACATAGCGTATTCAGGCATCGTTCGATGTCTTTTTAATTGTTCTTAACTGTTTGGGCCGAAGTGTAACAAGGTCAATTTCGCACAAACTCGGGTTAAGGGGAGGATACGAGATTTGAAAAACAAAAAAAAAAAAAAAAAAAAAAAAAAATGTAGACGGCGGAGGCTGCTGGCCTGGTGACAGGTCGTTTTATGTCCGAGTGTTTTATGACCGACGGAGGGATTTGTTTTCTATGGTTCACGGGGCTCGATGCCCCGCACTCGGGAAACGCTGCAACTTCGCTACGCGCCCATGAATTCACGGTAAACTGCACACGGTACATCCGATAAGTGCGCGGAACGGCGGATAGGAGAACCGATCGAGGGGCCGAGCGAGCCGAGCGCAAAGAAGTTACCACGCTTCCGCAGTACATAATCCATAAATCTGGCGTTATGTTGTAATGAAGATACCCGGAGGAGATTTATCTTCGAGTACACGATACGCGCTCTCCTCCATCTAGGTTGAATTAAATTTGGCATGGTCAATTTTACAAATTGTACAATACACGCGTTTCGTGCTGACGGGCTTACGCGGCTCGGCCCCGGAAACGATAAAAAGAGGGGGCGATGTAAGCCGGCCGATGAAAATTGAAATTTATGGTAATGGCGAGTGTGTCGTGCGGAATATTCCTGTCAGCAATACACCCATGTTATTGACACCGTCCCCGTCCCTATTGATTGACACAGTGTCGAGGAAGTCGTTAACTTACGCGCCGATAAAAAAAATTGGGTTGAATCGAAGATTCGGGTTGGGGAATATTTTATATCACCGAACCGGATATTTCATATTTCATTCATTGAATATTTCGTTCGACAGACGAAATGTTTATTTGAACGTCCGTGCCCGAATCTTTACTTGATTCACCGCATAATTTATCATTCATAGAAAATTACACCAAAATATTTTTGGGGCGCTAAAATATTTCGATCGACAGACGAAACGTTTATTTGAACGTCCGTGCCCGAATCTTTACTTGATTCAACCACATTTTTAATCAGTGTGTTATAAATGTAATATCATTATTATTATTAATATTATTATTATAAAGATGTATGTATTTGCTCGTGTTATTTGTTGAGTTTCATCCTCCGGATCGTTTAGTTTAAACATTTCAAATCGGAATGGCGACTGTGTTGTATGGAACATTCCTATCAGTAATCCACCCATGTTATCAACGGCGTCCCCGTCCCTATTGATTAACAGAGTGTCGAGGAAATCGTTAACTTACGCGCCGATAAAAAAAAATTGGGTTGAATCGAAGATTCGGGTTGGGTAATATTTTATATCACCGAACCGAATATTTCATATTTCATTCGTAGAATATTTCACCAAAATATTTTTGAGGCGTTAAAATATTTCGTTCGACAGACGAAATGTTTATTTGAACGTCCTTGCCCGAATCTTTACTTGATTCAATCGCATTTTTTATCATTCACAGAAAATTACATCAAAATATTTTTTAGGCGTTAAAATATTTTGTTCGACAGACGAAATGTTTATTTGAACGTCCTTGCCCGAATCTTTACTTGATTCAACCCCATTTTTTATCAGTGTGTTATAAGTGTGATATCATTATTATAATTAATATTATTATTATAGAGATGTATGTATTTGCTCGTGTTATTCATCGTGCATCATCCTCCGGATCGTTTAGTTTAAACATTTCAAATCGGAAAAAATCAAATTTTTTTTCTCCATCGATTTGTCATTATTTCACGTTCGCGTGCTCTTGGCAGTATAAAGTAAAATAAAATAAAAAAAGGTCGCACTTCTGACGGCAGTTTATCGAATAAGCTGACCCAATTAGCTAATAACGTGAAAGCAAAAAAAAATAGATTTTTCTTGCAACACTCGCGACTACCGGCGCAAATTGTTATAATCGAGGCATAGCCGCATGCACAAATTCACTGTGTTAACCTCGCGGCGAAAAATATATGCCGGAATGAGCATTGCTCCAGTTCCGCGAGTGGCAGTGAAGTACGCGTGGGCATTACGTCCTTCATAATTCATCGGTGAGAACAGTAAATGGCAAAACGAGAGGCCGAATGAAATTAAAAAAAAAAGAAAACAAATCATAATAATAAAAAAATAAAAGGTGGAAGGAAATGAAATCTAGACGGGGAGAGTGAAAGAAATAAATTTCCCTCGGGTGAGCACGTGCTCGAGAGCCACAGCCGATGTATTATTACGTCGACGAATATCTCGCGAATGGCTGCTATCGCTCCGCGGTTGCGACCGCGATTGCGGTGGAAGTGAGCCAAAATTAAATGCGCCATTACTTTCCGGGCGGCGTTCCGAGGGTGGGGCGGAGGGGGGGGGGGGGGGGGGGCCTCTGCTGTACGTAAATCCACAAGCACGCGATTCACCTTCCCGTGATGGTTCTTCTTTCCTGTAGCTCTTTCCCACCCCCTCCCCCCATGTCAACAGCCTCGCGATTTTCTCCCTGAGCTCTTCCGATAATATTATTCGCATTACCTGTAACAGCACTCGGCCATTCCAGTTACAAAAACGAGAATACGATTCGCGGCTTCTTTAATCAACGATGAAGGAGGGCACGGTTATAAGAGAACCAGCAAAGTTTAAGCCGTTGGATAATAATTCGTAGATTCGTAGATTCATATTCGCAGATACATAATTCGTACATTCATAGATTCGTAGCTCCATAATTCGTAGATTCGTAGATTCGTAGATTCGTAGATTCATAGATTCATATTCGTAGATTCGTAGATTCATAGATTCATATTCGTAGATTCGTAGATTCATAGATTCATATTCGTAGATTCGTAGATTCGTAGATCCATAATTCATAGATCCATAATTCATAGATCCATAATTCGTAGATCCATAATTCATAGATCCATAATTCATAGATCCATAATTCGTAGATCCATAATTCGTAGATCCATAATTCATAGATCCATAATTCGTAGATCCATAATTCGTAGATCCATAATTCGTAGATCCATAATTCGTAGATCCATAATTCGTAGATCTATAATTCGTAGATCCATAATTCGTAGATCTATAATTCGTAGATTCATATTCGTGGATCCACAATTCGTAGACTCCTCATTAATTATTTTTCACGCCAGCATCCGGTATTATATTCACAAGTATATAATATTCATTCTGAATCGCGATACCGTCAGCAGTTTCGATGCGGCCGTCCGCTTTTTCACTGCAACGGTCCAACCGCCGCATTCGTCACGCGCGGGTCGCGACCGTATTATCGCGCGTAGGAACACCGCAGTATTAGTAGGCAAGGGCCTTGGTTCCGTCAGGCCCTTTCTTCGGTTCATCCCGTCGTCCCGAACCGTTGTCACGTACGCTCTCCTTCGAAAGCATTTTCACACAATAAATCTCACAGTAGGGGAGACCGGGGACAAAAGTAACAAAAATCCTTTTTAATTTTTTTACCAACAAACCCGAGAGTCTAACGCTTCGGCATCCAATAGTGTACCATTAACCTAGTCTTATGTATATAGTTAAAAAATTTCAAGCAGAAATATGCACAGAATTGCGAACACCGCCCCTTTAAACACAGACGAAATTGGGTAAGAGGTAAAGAAGAGGTTGGGTAATTGGGGAAGAATTTGGGCCGCGGTGGGGTTAATTGTAACGGGTAGTGGGGTCATTTGTAACATCCTCCTGCATCAACGAAATCCTTCGCCGACCGCTATTAAGAAATAGGACGGGGTTGTATTAGCACAGAAAAACTTAAATTTAAATAAAAAAAATTTTTTTTCCGTCTAAGCCATTTTAGCCGGCCTAACTAACAGCCTTACTATAAATGTTATATTCTACAATTGGTTGGTTATAAATTATCGCTGATTGCTTAGAATGTAAGAATAAAATAAATAAAATATACTGGTATTGGTATTGGAAGAAATTAATTATTGCTGGTACAATCGTCCCAGCGATCAAAATGTTCCGCAAAATGTACCTTTCAACTCCTTGTGCTTGTTTGCACTTATATTTTGTATTGTGTTGCCTAGCTGACGCGATCCGCACAGCCGAAAAATCACTTCTGCTCTCGTGAATCACATTTGGTTTCGGCGAATTGGTATTTTTGAAAACTCAGCTATGAGGTGATTGCATGGTCATAAGGTGATGTGTATAATGTTGCTCCCTTCATATCCGATGCGTCCGATCATCCGCAACGTTACGCGGCCGCTTGTTACAATTGACCCGTGTTACTTTTGTCCACGGTCTCCCCTAAAATAATTCCGGCATTTACCATCATTTACCTCGATCATCCCCTGGCAGACCATCACACCGTCCAGCCAACTTTATTTATCGAACGTACCACCTACACATCTCAATAATATCATATCCAACAGCTTATTCCCGGAAATTGATATTTAATACTCTAATCCAAAGAAACGGAGATCCGCGTCTCATCCGCGCGGAGGATGGCGGGCGAAGTTTAACGCGAAGCGGGAGGGATCGGATCGAAAGACGCCATCCGGATGATAGTCGGAAAACTCTCCTCGGTGGAGAATCTTACGTTTAGTCGAGAGGGATGCAGAGTGGAAAGATAGCGGGGGGGGGTTAGAGATTCGCAGTGAACGGATTGAGGATTGCGCGGCAGTGAGGAGGAAAACGCAGGAAAGAGACCCAGAGTAGCTGGCTGAGTAGCTAAGCAGATAAGCCGAGTGGGGCGAGAGGGATGGAAAATGTTCGTATTCCGCTAAAAGAAAACTCGACGAGGGAGGCGGGAGGGGGGGGGGGAGGGCGGTGAAGGAAGTAAGAGCGACTGTACGGTGAGGTGGGAGCGTGGCGGGAGGAACGGGTCAGAGGAAACTGCCGCGGAGTGGAAGAGGGACGACGGGAAACCTCGTGGCAAAAAGACCGAACGGAGACGCAAAGGGGCGAGAGGCGGCTCGGAGGGAAAAAGGGGGCCGAGAGAGCCTCGGTCGCTCGCAGGACGCGCGCGGCTCCTTGACGAAACTTTAGCGGTATCACAGAGAGAGCAAATAAATTTATGGGCAAAGTTAAAAGCATCGCAAGCTCGGCGATGCAGTGTGTTGCCTGGCGGCCCGGTGGCGTTTACTTTACAATTTTTTTCTTCCTTTTTTTTCCGTCTTTTTGGTATTGTTTATTTCTTTCGACCCGCTTCCTCTTCCTTTGCCGCTCGCTGGTCTCGCGTCCCTTTTTTGCCGGCCCTTCGCCTCCCCGCGGGAGGAACGCGGCAATCCCTCCCTCCAACCCTTCTTGCGATCGCAAATTGGATAATGTTCGAGCACACGACGTCAGGAGGTCCCAACCATCCACTTCCTCTCCACGGTTTACTTCTTCTTTCGTCGTTCCGCACCGTGTTCACCGCTCCCGGCTAATTAGCCAGGTTTCTCGGTCACGTACGAACCCCGCCATGGCCGGTATTCTCTCCCGCTCGAGTCGAGAATCCATTCACGTATCTCGCCCGATTTCTACGCTCCTCTGTCATTTCCTCTTTTTCCTGCAGTCCTTTTGTTTTTCTTGTCTTTTTGGTTTTTGTCTTGCTTGGGCGACTGTTCCTCGTGAGACACGTCGTCGATGGTTCGTTCTCCGAGGGAAGCGGGACCAAAAAGTCGATTGCGAGAGACTCGAGGCTGGGAAGGCGAGCGTCACAGTTTCCGAGAGAACGGGACGAATTATGCCGACGAAGCGACAGAGGCTGGTGTTTTGGACGGCGGACGGTATTGCAGGCCAGGGTGATAAAAGGGGAAACTGCGAAGGGCATTAAGCAGAGAGGGGCGTAACTAACTCGATGGGCCTGGTATTGTAGGAATCATTTACGACCTTTTCGAAAGGGAAAAGGGTAAACGAGCGCGAATGGCTGAAACTGTTCTTTTTTTTTCTGACCCCCTCGTTCAGCCCGCGTATTTACTTCGACCGGGTGGCGTATGGAGTTCACCTTCGATCGTAAATAGTTGCGAGCCCGGGCTTCTCTGCAGCGTACGTCGCCGCAGTTCCGCAACGCGAAGCCCTCCCGCAAATGGGAGTAAAATAATTTCATATAAAAACCAACGGGAGAAACGCGAAAAGAGACTTCCGCTCACGGAAAAAACGGAATAGTTGGATTAAGAAGAAAAATGGCTGACTCAACCAATTGTCTTAGTGCTCTGAGCGCCAGACGATAAATTGGTTGACTTAACTCTTTTAAGTTGGTTGATATGCTATTCGCTAGAGCAAGTGACTCGTTAGGTGGGCAAACTGCTACGGAAATTGTTAGATTAGCCGTGGCTAATCCAACAATTTCCCTAGCAGTTTCACATGCATGTACTTGCTTGCTTCACTAATTTACTGACGTGTTACGACCAAACAGCTTGGTTGGCACAGGTTACCGAAAATATTAATAAACGATTAATACAAAATATTGATCTGCACGACCACATGAATGGTTTTTTTATCACTCAAAATTGCTTTATTGACGTTTTTTACCTTCGTGCTATGGAAACCTCGGAATAAATAGATTGGTTGGTAATGAGGATTTGACTTGTAACGAAACAAATCGTTATAATAACCAATTTATACCCAACTAATAAATAGTTAGGTGAACCAACCAAGCATTTCTTTCCGTCCTCGTACGCTGGAATGGTCAATTTGCCGGGGGGGGATGAAGGGCTGAAAGCCGCGGAACGATGAGATGAATTATTGGTGCGTCGTTCAGAGACCAAAGTCTTCGTCGCGGTGGCGCGTCGAACCGAGCTATTTTTCACGGTACAAGTGAAATGGAAGAGAATTAAAGAGATACAAGCGCCTTTCGCGCTTCTTACGACGTACCGAGATCTCTCCGAGAACGCTCCGTAAAGACCACCCAACGCCGTTCCCTTCCCCGACGATATATATATACCCGACGTCTGTTCAAAGACGGGAAACTTAAGAAAAAAAAAAAGCAAAAGAATT
>JAPYZD010011454.1:0-14224 GCA_030522725.1 Ichneumoninae sp. B BG-2022a
CGGACGGGGACATAGCTCCGGAGATAGGACGTACGAACTACGACTATATCCGTATGTCCGGGACTACTGACACCTGACGGGACGCGACGAAGCTCCGGGTCCAAGAATCGAACCGGCGACCGCGGATAAGGAAGGAGGAGGAAGAAAGTGAAGGAGTCCGTAACCCTTAGGGGATCGGTGTAACACACAATACCCAATACCCAATACCCAATACCCATAAAAAAAAACGAAGATTTGTCGTTTCTGGTAAAGGGCGTCGTCAAATTCCTGCAATGGTTAAAAAGCATAAATGTCTATAGACGAACAAACGAAACATTTTATTTACCTAATTCTCTTCAAAAATTGAAACAAGAGTGATTTCTTCAGCTGTTGAAGAAAATTAAGTAAATAAAATTGTTCGTTCGTGATGTTTTTAAGGGCAACCTTAAAAACATCACGACTGATCGCAGATAGGAGGTAGAATCTGAGGTCAATATCACGTGTATTTCTAGATGCATTTTTCGCATAATACGTCGCAGATTTTAGTCTTTATCTTTGGTTTTACGCAGTTCTTAGCGATTCTCGCGTGTAATAATCGATAATTACGGTAACGCTCTATAGTCGATAATGACGGCAACGCTCCATGATGTACCGACCTAACTCAAGAAGTTGCCGCAGTGGTGCTGTTTGCACATTTGCACAGGAACTGCGAAGCGAGGGTTATCTCGGCATCAGTTGAGACTTGTCTGTGCGTGAGGATTAGTCAACGATTTCTCTGATCATCGCAATGTCTTCTGGGATGTCTTCGGGGAAGCAACATAAAATACTGCACAGGCAGACTACCGGCCAGAAAGCTCAGTATGGTTTTATGTATTCATTTTAGTAATAACGGGCTGGACCCAATTACAAGGACGGTACGAAACCCGCCATCACCCAAGAAACAAAGTGAGAGAGATCGGTCGCTTATAAATTGCCCAAAATTGATACTGGTACATAAGACCAAATTGCGATCAATTTTATTCAAGGGGTTAGAAACGAAAGGAGTTTGTTTCCGAAGAGTACCACGGAACCCTCGAAGATAGGGGCACGCCCTGAGTAAAGACTTCCCAACTGACGACAATGCAGATACCAAGTATGCAACGCATAGTTGGTTCTATAAAAAGAAACCTCGACAATTTCATTGTTATGTGATACTCTAGCCCCTCCCCGTGTGCAGATTAGCGATGCGAGCGCTAGTGTATCGAACGATTTATTAATAATAAAAAAAAAAATACAAGATCCGCAATTGTTCTCCGAGATTTGAACGGGTGCAAGTCAAGTAGACGCATTATAGGTACATAGTTGTGGTCCATAAAATGCATAGATGTCTCCACCCGACAGGCAGTAAAGCAAAGGAGCTTGTGTTGCACTCGTTCTATTAAATCAGGAAAGCATTGTTGGTGGGGAAATCATAGGGGAGAGCAGGGCAAAATGGGACAGTGAGGCAAAACAGCACAGCGGGGGTAAAACTCAATTTTTGTCACACGTGCATGAAACGCGGCATTTTCCATGGCAGTCTTGCGAGCCGAATGTGGCCCATTGCATGCCAGTCGTGAACCTGTGGTGAAATGACAGAGTCGCGCATGCGCAGTTTGCATTTCGTTCACTTCCATCCCTTGGGAGTTTACTTTTCACGTTTTCGTCCCTGGAGACATAACCTCACTTTTCAGTATTCGTCTCGCGCGACTGCCATTCCAAGTGCCGCAGATATGCACTTGTAACAAAAAATATGATGTCCCTGGCAGATCCTGCGACCATCAAAACCACCGAGAAAACGACCAGTCGTTTTTGGACAAAAATACGTCCGGTAAAACGACTGTTACAACTACTTCATCCGCGGTAGAGAGCTTTCAGTCAGGTCGTTTTACATTTCAAGACTGGACGAACAACCGCGGAAACAACCGTTCAAAAAACCTTTCAGTCCGGTTGTCGTTATGGGGTTGTTTCTTCAGTAGAAAATGAAAAAACGACCGGACTGAAAGGTGTTTTGAACACTCGTTTTCGTCGTAGTTCATTCGCTAATTAATTGTAAAACCACCTGACTGAAAGCCCCTTCTGGAAGCTGCTCGTATGCGGCTGGTACGGACACGGATAAGGTCGTTTTGACAGTCGTTTTCGCGGACGTATGCTTGTCCGAAAACGACCGGTCGTTTACTCGGTCGCTTTGAAGGTAGTTTGATGGTGGTTTTTCAAGTCGCAGAACTTGCCAGGGGTGTAACGAGGGTCGAATTGGCGATTGCGACTCGTGTGATTGCAGCCCTCGCTTCGCTTGGGCCGTAAACGTCACACTCGTCGCAATCGCCAACTTTCGACCCTTGTTGCACAATATACTATTTCCAATAATTTTTGGATGTCCCTTTTTTCCTAACGATATATCCGGACTTCAATACAGTTTTTCAGCACTCACCATCACCGCCTCCATCCAAAAGTTATTGGAAAATTGCGTTTTGCCTCATTATCCCGTTTTGCCCGCTCTCGCCTATTATTGACGCGTACTCCAGTTACTGGGACCTAACAAATACTGTGTTAAAGTACTTTCAGGTACTATGGATTATCAAACTTCGCAGCCACTCTCTTGACGTAACCAGTTTCGGTATATTCAGAGACAATTCATTTCCGTTACATCATTGTCGAGATCAGCCCGGAATAAGATGGCAGCTTAGATAATACGAAACATTTTCATGTCATCCGGGTATAACAGTGCAGCAGAGTTTTGAAGAATCCTAGCTATGTCATTAATTTAATGCCGTCCGGTCGGAGACTAAAGTTAAACATCCTTCCGAAGACGATCTTTGGAACTTTGAACGCAGTTTTCTAGCCAATTATCGATAGCAAGATAGCTCGAAGAAAGCCTCAAATATTTTTCTCTACTACGTGTGAAGTGCGTTTTTGCGTGCCTGTGACCTGACTGCAGAAAGGCAATTTCCGTGCCAGTGTAGAGAAAAATCCCAGCCCATCCGCAGAGCCCATTTTTATAAATTTTCTACGCACTATGGGTGGGAAAGTGGTTTACGCATGCGCAGATCCCAAAATGTATATCTTTTCAACTACAAACTTCAGGTACTAGATGCAGCCAACTTCAGACTGATCAGCGATCATCTGTTCAACAGGGACCGATATGAAACCAAATAGTGTGCCGTACGTCGAAAAATTCGGTCGGATAACGAAAGCTGTAATCAAGAAGTGAGTGCGAAGAAGTGGATCAGACTCGTTTGGAGATATTAGGTCTCGCAAACTCGGAGACGGAAAAGCTAATTTCCGAAAAATCAAGAAAAAAATATATAACTTCGTATGACGCCTTCGTTACTTGGCATCAAAGATAAAAATAAAGAAAATCGCGTCAACGTCACAACAAACAATTCTGGCATATTTATCGTAGTTGTCTGCGGAAAAAGCATCATCGGCTCTGTGATCGATTTACTCCATGCTCAAAAAACCCTCAGAATATATGACAATGTTGACGTAAATCAATATTTTGATGTTCTCGATTTTTTGCATGCCGTCACGAAAGGATCTCTTGCCAAAAAGCTAAAGCCTTGTCCCCACAAGATGTTGACAAATTTCTGGGCGAAGGTCCGGGCGTCGAATACTTGAACATTCCAGACTTATCATATTGATGATTATCAGAAAAATATCTACAAGAAATTTACATTTACCACTAAATAATGAGACTGTGTTTACAATTTTATTATAGGTAGCTCTAATCTTCGGGGTCCAAGGAGCCATATAGCAGAGACGAACTCTGCAATATGATGACACACGATATTCACGACACTGGGTTCTTCTCCGTGATCAAACTTCCGCACCCGAAAATGGGGGTTGCTCGCTCGTTCGTCGACGAGGGATGTGGTTGTATCATCAAAAAATACGTTATTCTACGCCCCAAAGATGAGCTGAGAAACCGATGCTTCGTAAATTTCCAATTTTGACTCAATAAACGTGAGTACATGCCACGGTGAGTCGCCGAATATTTGTAGGTGCCCGATCCAGACCGGTACACAGGGTACAGCGTTCGCAGCACGTCGGCAACTCCCGCTAACTGGAGCAGATCTCACTACATTGAAATGTCACGGAGGGTGGAAATCTAAACAAGTAGCCGAAGCCTAATTGAGGGTTGAGTTGAAAATAAGAGGCGCATAGGCAAAAGAATTTCGGACTCCATCTTGAACTCGTCGAATTCAATCAGTCCCACCGTTGAAACACCACCATCGAAAAAAACGCGTTTTCATGGAAACAATGTTGAAGGGTCAGCGTCCACGACTCATCATCAATATCGGAATTCCCCTTCAAAGACAACTTACATGTGACGAACTGTCGCATCAACATATATCAGGACATAAAAAAAACAATTTTCAAAAAAAAAAAAAAAAAAAACCGTTCAACAAAAAATATAATGCGAGAATTAAAGATATATAAGTTTTTTTTCATGCGTTTTTTTTCCATTTTTACGAGTAGTACAGGTAAAAATTATTTTCAGTATAAACATCCGTAGTCACATCTTTGCATTTAAACCTGTCTTTCAATAGATCAAAGAAATATACCTCACAACCCTTTTATGCGTTCCATATATAAAATCACGTCGATGGGACAGATATTTTTTTTAATAAAGTCAATGTTTATTATTAAATGATGGAAAAGTTTTTTTTAATTGTAGTGAATGCTGGAGATAGTTTTCGAGCCATAATTTTTTATATCATGGGTTGATTTAAAAACTAGATTTTCGAAAAAGGAACATTGTCTAATATTCGAATACAAAAGTGTCAATTTATGGAAAAAAAATTAAAACATTTGTCAGAAACTAAGCTTTGTACTTACGCGGTTAACAAGAATTATGTATTGCGGTAACAGTAAGTAAAATATTACGGATGCTAAATATATAACGTTTCAGATACTCGAAAGCGTAAGGCGCGAGTCCTGGAAAGTGACGAAGAAGTTGTCGATGATCCGGGTGTAGACAACATGACGCTGAAGAATACGCACGAATGAAGCATCGAAAACGAACTGATGACTCGGATCTCTTTACGCGAAGCGGAGTTTCATGTTGTCATCCACTGCAGGGATTCGATAAACACTGATGGAAAAGAGCAGACTCAAATATCAAAACTGAAGCCATCGCATCTATTCTAGGGCCTAGCGGAGTATGCTAGTGACTCCAACATAAAGGGATATGAGAGTGCCGATTGGTATAACGGCTGCGAATAAGTAGACTCCTTTATTAATGCACGTCGAATATCGAGTGTCTGTACCCGATAACGGCAAAACATAAGCTGATTCTGAGTGTGTATACTGAAAGCATTATCAAGGCCAATGTAATGCGTCATCCAGAAACAGTTATATCCTCGGGACCAACTTATTTTGAGATTGAACAGCATCCTGGTAAACTTCGGGAATCTCACGGAGCTGAACACCTTCAAAGAAATCATTTGAATCGAAGTAGGGCGCGTCAAACCTGTTGTCATGACATCTTCTGACGGTACACCAGATGAAAACACTTACTATCCAAACGTTTTGGCGAACGCGATCCATCACTTTACGAAGCATGACATGGATTGGTTGTGTCATGTATACGAATGCGCAGGGCAGAAGTGACTTCATTTGAGTCTAAAAACGAATAGCTCTTCTTAGCAGAGTTATTGGGAGTTATTGTCTCTTCGGGAGCCACCTTGACGACAGAGGGCGACCCGTAGACACGGGTCCAGAATCTAAGTATTTCCAAAAAGGTGGAGAAGTACTAGCGGAAAAATAGAGCGATGTCGTGATCGACGACAAAGGGGTTTTTGCTGAGTACGTCGAACCCGATTCCTATAATGAACTTTATACTGACAATACATTCGCAAGGCTGGTGCGGCAAGCCTCTTTGGCAGAGTCGATATTTCCGCCTGGTTTTCACAGCTTTATGACTCACTTAAACTGTTATTCATTTCATACGAAATTATGGTACTTCATATTTAATTGAATATATATGTTATAAAATAAGAATGGTAATAACTGCCATTCCATTCATTTAGTAGTATGCCGATCAAACTCCGACAAAACGGTGAATAACAACGGTTAATTCATTGCAAATATTTGACGGTTACTAGGACTGATGTTGCTGAACGGAAGAACCTATTTGGAGACTGATGATAAATTTAACTATTGATAATATTAATATATGATGATAATATTAATATATTGTCGGCAACAAAGGTGCGAGCACGATAAATTTAGTCTAGATAAACACGCTATGGTTACTACACGCAAAGGACCTCGAGATTTAAGACGTGGGGCTTTCTGATCGCTTCATGGTTGTAATCACGATGGACATTAATCATGAAATTGAACGCACGAAATCAATAATCCAAAATAAATTGGAAATCATCAAATGGGACCCGGATGACGCAAATTTTTTATTAACACAACACGCGAAATCACCCACAAACACGAACAATATCCACGATATAAGTAACGATCTCTCGCACATCATCACAGTAGCCGTGAATGAACAGGGTATGTAAAATCCGTAAAATCCTTAAAATCAACATAAAAATCTGAAGACACACTCTGTTTCGATAGCGACTGTGGGGACTAAATGACTGACTGGAACCAAAAACTGACGAAGACAATCGAACTTACGTAGAAAGGCGAAAAAAAAAGTTTAAACAGTGTGCTGTACACACTCCTTGGATCATCCTCATTTGATGTAGTGGCACGCACGGGATTGTTACGTCCGTTGAAACCCGGGCTCCCGTAGCCACTCACTTCTCATTGGTGCACTGCCTGGGACTTCAGCGGACGATCACTCGCCACCGAGGAGAGTTTTATAAATTCATAACGTATGTGCACAAGATGTAATAGGTCTTTATCTACTGCACTATCAAAATAAACATACATACTGTAACAAAAATAATTCGGGAAGAAAAGGATCACCTGAATGCTGCTCTAACACGACCGAGTAAATTATGTGATTTCGTATTATAAACCGCCATATCTAAAATATAGTCTCCCCCCTGCCCTTCCCGTCGTCCTCGAGAGCTAAGCGACATCGAGCGAGCGCTACAGAGTCGACGAGGCCCCGCCCAGGGACGTCAATTCAAGGAGCCGTACCGTCACTATCGAAGGAAGGAAAAACGTTCCTACAAAGGAGTTTCCGATCATCGAGGTGCGAGAGAGATGGAAAAACAACATGGTAGCCGCTCGCTCTGTTCAACGCTCGAGGCCTATTCACGTGCTCCCGTGAACCGACGTCACGGGCGGAGAGGAACTGAGGTGCGAGACGGAGCTCGTCACTTCGGGGCAATCCTCCGTGCCGACAGCGTGTAGTATTTTTGCTCTCCCATAAAGATTATTAATTAATGTCAGTCGCGAGTAAAAAGTGGATTCGAGTGTGTGCGATCTTTCCCTCTTTCAACCTCTTTAAGATTACCAAGGGTACCCCAGCTTGATACTGTCAAAGAGAAGCAGAGGGATTCCGTTGGAATTAAAGAAGTGTACAAGCCACGTGCGCGACGAGACGCGTTGTTCCGTGTCATCTGCTGGCTTCTGCCTTTGAATTGTACAGAGACCGAGCTTCCCTGAAAAATATCTGCCTCCCGATAACAGATTTACAAATTATCCAAATTTTTATTCCACATTATTGTTGGAATTCCTTTTCCCCCTCCGTTTTTTCGTTGTGTGCGCGAGTGAGACAAGGCCAACCGGTGTTCGTGTAACATTGATAACGCATTTCTGCGGCACGACGTCGACGAGAAAGTCAAGCCGAGTACACGTAAGTTTTTCGCTCGTTTTTCATAAGTCCGATTTTATTGTATTGAGTCGCGAGTGTCGCAGCAGTGGCTCCGCGTCTTACCCCGAATTTTCCCGTTCCAACCCGAACGAATGCTCCCGAAACGAGGTAATAAGTAAGAGCCGTCGAGGTCGATAAGAACCCTTTAGCTATCCTGAGATTATTGTTATTCGAATCAGTTCCCCTTCCCTATGTTTAATTAAATAGAAAATTCGACGTCGTCGTGCGAGCGACTGGCGCCCATCAAAATAGGATTTTCATTTTTGTCTAATTTAATAAATATTTATTTCCTTTCGTTTTATTTTCCGAGTCATTATTTTATTTCGAGACCCTTTTCTCTTTTCCCCTCCAATCGCATTGAAGATAAACAAAATCATCATAATATATACATACATATTTGAGTTTAGGGCCCAGAAATCACAGAAAACTTGGGAGAAACCGAAATGTATAAAAGTATACCAACCTCTGAACGCACTCCAAGAACAACCGAGTATCCTTTTTAGATGAGTTGGCGATGGAGGTTTTGGCACTGCATTGGCCACACGCTTCAGTATTGGTAAAACTCTGATCAGCTTCGGATCTACCGGTCGCCCATCTGAAATTACGAATTGAACAATCATTAAAAAAGTAAAAACACGGTTGAATCATTATTATATGTGATAATAGGTGGAACGGGAGCAGGCCGTTTAAATTAAAACAAAAAACCGAAACAATTTTTTTGTAAAAATAATATTATACTTCAAGATGGATTTATCTATCATTTATTCAAAGCTTCGATTAACGATTAACATATTGTAACGAATATCGTAGCTGACTATTCGTTAAGACACACGGTATTAGTTAGGTTTGACATTAGACGAACGAACAGACGATCGATACGAGATCGATACGTCTGACCGAACGGACGTGTGACAGTTCATGCTCGGGATATTTAGATGCGATTGTACTAATAATATCCGGCCCCCAAACTACATACGCCCGTTATTCATTCGCCCGGTCGTTACAATATGAAAAAATTCGGTGGTGCCTGAACAAAATCATCACACCGATCGCTTATTTTCAATAATAAAATAAAATGTACTGAAACAAGATATTCGAATTTAAAAAAATCAATTTGCATCAAATATTGTTAAAACTAAAAGTAGAAAAAAGGACGCCCTCCGTTGCTATTGTTCAACCGGAAAAGTGTGAAATTATTGAAGTAAAATTACGCGTCGAACTAATTATGGGTATATTTTTTTATCGTATAACGCAAATTTTTATATGTAATCTATTTTTTAGTGGATAGAAATTGTTTTTTAAAATAATGAAAAAGAAGGTTAAATCAAAATATAATTGAAACAGACAGAAATGTTTGAATCTAGTATAATTATTTTTATCTGCGTTCCTCGGTAGACATTTGAACGTCCCGCCTCCAGCTCTTGTCATGCCGCTTGAAATGACACAACTTCTGTTCAGGTTTGCCCCACAAACTTTAATTAAAAGAATAGATATCTATAGCTATCACTCCAACAGTAAGATGTCGCGACTGTGCATGTTTGTATTATACGTGTAACTCACGGACAGCGGTACGCATGCTTACGATAAGGCGAGAGCGCTGGATCCGCCCCGTGGTTTGTCTTGCTTACCCTCACTAGCATAGATGCGTCGGAGTAATCGAGCTCTCCTTATCTTACAACCGCAGTAAACATTACGCTTTCTCGTCGATTCTAATCGAGTACTCGACCACGTGCTGTTCACAGCCCCGGCTATTTTAACGTACAAATAATAAACATGTGCTACATTTTAACAATAAATCCTTAATTACTTAATATTGATTTTTAAAAACCCATGGTCGCATTAATAATATTCGTATCGAAACTGATTTTCTTACATGTTCAGCATCATCTGCGTCATTAAAAAAATATATTGTAACATTGTTTGTTATTTGTTCTTGGTGTTGATTTCTAAGCTGCATAAACTGTTTAAAATTTGTAATTGTCCAATACCTGCGCATAACGTGTGCATCTGCAGAACATGTGGAAGAATGAAAAGTAGAAAATCGGATGCTACCTTTTATCGCTTCCTGGTACATGATATTTTGGGTAATTTTCCTTTGTAATATCAATTGGGTGGTTTACGCTTCTCCCGGACAATTTTTTTACGTGTATTTTGTTAATATTTCAAACTTAATAGGACGCAATGGGACTACATAAAACAAACAACATCGATTTCGTTGTCTCTGGTTGCATGAACCAATCGTTTTGTACAAATTACGTAAAACAAATTCATCAAAAAATTGGTTACAAAATTTGCAAAATTTCATGAAAATTTTGAGAATAGCAGACAAACAAACAAAAGGGCAAACAGGAGTCCAAACAAGCTTGCAGGCAAATAAACAAACGGGCAATCAAACAAACAAACAAGTAGCCAATCAGGCAGGGTTGAGCGTGGCCGAGTGGGTCGGAGCGCGACTCGCACGCAGTAGGCCTGGGTTTGGTTCCCGACAAGGACCATGAATTGTCTGTGGTGTTTCTTCTGCGAAAAAATGGTTCGAAACCCACTATAATAGTAGGTTCAGCCCCTCGGTATTGGGAAACCGAAAGACTGGAAAGTGCCGCGGGTTCGATTCCCAAACCCATCCCGTCGGTGAGAGGAAAACGGATGAGGACGTAGCTCCGGAGATAGGACGTACGAACTAAGACTATACCCGTATGTCCGCGACTACTGACACCTGACGGAGCGCGACAAAGATCCGGGCCCAAGAATCGAACCGGTGACAATGGATAAGTAAGGAGGAAACAGAGAAAGTAAAGGAGACCGTAACCCGTAGGGGATCGGCGTAACCAAACAATACCCTAATGGCCAATCGGCTAGAAAATAAACGAACAAATAGGCAATCAAATAAACAGACAACTAATCGAAAGGACAGAGAAGCTACCGTATACAGAATGAAAATTTGGACAAAAATAGTATCAACTGTTGCGAAGAAACTGACATCCATTTCCTAGGTTTTCTCTTTTCCTTTTAACCGGACAAATGTTACAGCGGCGGGACCGGCTCCCGCTAACCCTCACGAAAATCGAGGCTGGGCATGCCCCGCCCATACTAACTGTCGATCATGGCAAATACTGCGTCGATCGATATTCGCGCCGTGGTGGGGACTGTTACGGAAACCGAGGGCGCACAAATCGAGGTCCTAGTGTATTTTCTATTTTTATATTAGGCGAATGATTAAACTGCTGGGTCTTGGATGAATTATCATAGAATATTAAAATCGGCTCATTGAGTTATAGATTCGGGATGGCACAAGAAATGGTTTTCATGCTTAGACTCAGTGGAAATAAGAAATTGGATGACTGGACATCAGAACAGCTTCAAAAAAAAAAGAAAAAAATGCTCGGGTCCCAATGACGACGCAATTAGCAACGTACGAAGATTCCTCATTGTGGATCGACACTCACACTGCTTGTTCCTACGAATGGGTATATCAAATGTTGACGAGCCAGCGATGGTTATAAAATCGACTAGTCTTAAAAACCAGGTCGATACGAGTGCAACTACTGCGAGCCATTAATTAGCACTGGCTGCACCGGAAATAAACAATGAAAAACTAGCCGATACTCGATAGTGAACTAAAATTATGGTCGCCGTGCAAGGTAGGTGTTCGGAGCGTCCGCCTCTGCCGCATTAGGTGCGGGTCACCTGACGGGCGAAATATCCCTCATTGTTCGGTAACTGCACACTTTTGCAAACGATTGACCAATTTCTTTGATTATTTCAGCAGTCGCCGACCGAGAGATCCAAATCCATTCAAATCAGCCTTTTCTTCTTTACACCCTTAAGTGCAAGAGTACCTGGAGTTGAGTTATCGTGGATAGAAAAATGAATCATAGTGGATTCGGAAACCACTCTCCCGTGCGTTTTGGGTTTCATCATGATGATCATCATGATGAAACCCAAATTTCCGTCGAAACCTGCATATACAGTTCCGTGATTTGCGAGATCGAGCGAATCAGTGATCGTTGCACGAATGAAACTACCTCGGTTCCTAGCGAAAACAAGGAATAGACAGTACAAGAAGCCATCGACCATTTTCTGATGAACGAGAACCCCAGTCAGCAGGTTTTGTATAATAAAAGTTAGTCACAACTTTGACGTTGAAAATTTCAATTTTCATATTACATCCTCATAAAAGTTGAAAATGTCAATTTTCAAAGTAAACAAGAAATGTTACCAACAATATAGCCGAGATTACGAGATTAATATGTTGCTCACTTTTTTTTTCACGATACGTGAGTGGTTAGAAATTGCTAGTTCATCTAACTGCGTTACAGAACACAGAATTAAACATGGACAGAATTTAATCCATGAAACAATACATCCAACGCAGTTCATTCGGAAAAATAGTTTCTTTCTTACTCACTTATCGTAGCTTTAAGATTACACCAGTGAATCAATGTGAAGTAGCAAGTAAAATTTTACGATAAAAAAGTGATTATATCTTGATATAATGAATATTAATATAAAAATTTGTACACTCAGATCATATTCTCTAATATAAGTTCAAAGAAAATAGCGTGACAACTCTTTTATTTAAATTAGCGGCCCTTTTGTGCAGACAGTCCGACGGTGCACACAGCCCGATAGTGCACAACTCTTTCGTCCGAGAAGACATGGCCGATGTACAACAGGCGGAAGTCATATCGGAAATGCGTTCCCCCATATTGAAAATCTCATTTTTCGAGCGGAAGTGACGTAATTCCGGTACAACTTCACTTTCGATTTGTAAGTGAGATTTTCAAATCAGAAGCGACGTTGTAGAGGAAATTTGTTTTTGTTTTACTCTGCAATGTATCTTGAATGCAGTCAGTGACACAAACATGTGAATTAAGGAAAAGAGGAGGCGGATTAATCAAGGATCACGCGGTACGTCTTCAGTTCACTTGGCCTAGTGCGAACTTGATCGTCTGACCTCGACCTATTATGGCATGAATAAAATGGCCACAATGGAACTATCGAATTTCGACCGATTTCTAAGCGATATCGTGGCACCAACTTGTTAGGGTTTCATGAAATTGTCAAAAACAATAATAAAATTAAAGGTTCAAATATATAAATATTCTTTGTATGAACTTCCGATAGTAAAACGAAGTAGGAGATGAAAATATTGTCCGAAAACTGTCCGAGCTGAAAAACTTTCACATTTCGAACGAACTTGCCGTCGATCCTCGTCGCTATCGTCATCTCCCACGAATCACAGTTCTGATAAAAGGGCAACAAGGCATGCAGGATGTATTCGATTAAAAATCTGCCAATTTCGATAATCGGATTAAATATCGACACCAACTTTTTACGGAAGGAGGATACATAACGGAGAAACAGTGGAAGGATTGATAAAGTCAGAATCCGTAACGCGCGCGCATATCAATTAGATGAAGTACAGCCTCGCATAATTAGGATCCACCCGTAGTAGGATGGATGAGACTGTCGACAATCGATTAGCGATCGACGGATGATATCCCTATGTTCTCACGCGTTCATCTGTCGTTCCTCGTTTTCTCCAGGTGGAGAGAACTTGGCAAGACCGGTGAACGCGTGGGAAAGTCAGTCGAGAGATGAAAGCGAAAACGAAGGTGAGAGATCGAGAATTTCCAGTCCGAGGCCCAGGCGGCCATATTCGGAAGACATTATTGGTTTGAATTTTTCGCGAAGGCGTTTAATGTTAATGAATGGTATCTAAAGGCAAATGGGATCCCAATCGAAATTGATGGGGTAAATTGAAACGCTACTGTCTACCACATATTTTTTAATTAGCATTTCCCCCGTTCTCAGGCATCTGCGCCTATACAGGGTCGGCTCGGGGCAGTAGCCAGTAGCCCCCCTTGCGGCCGCATCCGACTTCCCCCTCTGTATCGTATTTGCCATGACTTTTCTGCCATTGGCATAGGAAAACTGCGGCAAACCTATGCCGATACAGCCGGTCTCAGTTTCGACTCCTGACATCGGAGCTTCGCCGCGTTTCACTAGGGTTGCCGAATTGAAACGAAAAGATCGATCTGTCGGATCGAATCGAATAGTTGCCCAATGAATCGATTCCGGCATAAATTATGCTCGACACGATCGATCTATTAAAAATCGATATTTTTAATTGTCCCATAAGAGAGGTTAAATTATGGTATTGCATCGACTAGTAAGAGTCAAAAGAGTGTATCTCTCACATTAAAGAATACGAGATACGCCCATTTGTTTCTTAGCAGTCGATATGTGCCTATAAATCAAAACGTTTGAGTTACGAGAGTTACATTGTGTTTCCATACCATCTTACTCAATAAATACGTAGAGTTTTACACTTTTTTCGTAAATAGTTGAACATTCTCATAGATTCGTTTGTTATTATTTTTGGTAATCTTAGTAGTAGTAGTTTTATTTATTAAGATCTTTGAACAACCATGAAAGTCG
>JAPYZD010011461.1:0-15453 GCA_030522725.1 Ichneumoninae sp. B BG-2022a
TTCGGATAAACGTCTGTTTTGGTAGATTTTTTAATTTTTAAGAGGTTTTTCCATAAACATATTTTCTGAACGTTTTAAGTACTTGGCGTACCATTTTTACGTTTTTGAAAAACAGTATTTTGTGGTTGATTTCACCTATTTTTTTCTGCAAATGCGATTTTCTTCTTAGTCTTAATCTCGAGGAGGAAAGCAGAATTAACAAATTCGTTTGTAGTAACTTTTATTTGACATATTAAATAACAAAAATGAAAAAATTGAGGTTAAGGCTAATCAAAACAAACATTTAAAAAAAATATGAGGTCGATAAAAGTATATAAAAATACTCACCAGATCCGTCGTGAAAATTTCCGGAGAATTTTTCCGTGGTTTTTTAAAAGAAAAACACGTACACTGCCCGTCATTGATACCTGGTTTTTCTATCTTCCTCAATATCTTCCTCGATGTCTTCCTCGATGTCTTCCTCGATGTCTTCCTCGATATCTTAACGGGGTGGAAGATATCAGGGAAGACATCTAGCAAGACCGATGTCTTGCTGGATAGCTTGCTTGATGTCTATCTAGCAAGACCGATGTCTTGCTGGATAGCTTGCTTGATGTCTTCGATCAGCTGTCACCCGACGACTATTACTACGAAGATTTCTCAGCATCCATCGACCGATGCTCATCGAAAATAGGCTCGGTGGAAAGCTTGGGTCCGAATTGTATGATAAAAGTTACATTATCATTTCAATCCGATCCTTCGTTTCCAAGATATATCGAAATCGCGATACGAAAAAATTTCGTGTTAACTTACGTCACATCCGTATTTCAGGTTCACCTCATCATAAATCGGGAACCGCTGGACGATTATGATCGTAATTAGGCCCGTTGGAAAGCTTGGGTCCGAATTATATGATAAAAGTGTCCTTGAAAATTCGATCCGATGCTTCGTTGCCGAGATCGAGCAGTCCGAAAATTATCGCGTTGACTCGCGCACAATCGAAAAATTTTGGATCGATTGCTGATCGCGATCATCGTACACAAGAATCCACTGAACGAATGTGTACGGAATTAAGCGAACTGGAAACTTTGGATAGATATTCTATACTAACATTTTAATATCATTTCGATCCGATGATTTATTTAAGAGGTAACGTAGTGCAAAAATATACTTCCCGCAAAAATGTCGTTTCAACCAACTAAATCGCCAATGTAAGCCCGATTACCAGTTAACGTAGGGATGAAAACATCAGTCCAACGTTATCAAACGACATTGCTCCAATGTTGGCGGTCGATGTCCAGCCAGCGTTGAATGGAAGACATTAATAAGCGATACAACATATTTCTATCCATCTGCGTGACTTTGCTTTTTCCTAGTTCTTTATCTTCGCACAGTGGAATCATCAGAATCAATTTTTTAGTCGGTACTGGGGACTCGAACCCGTGACCTCAGGACTACTAGTCGACGCTGTTACGCACTCAGACATACTCACCATGAAGATTTACTTTTCGAATCCCCTCTTAATCTTATTATATAAAAGCTGCATGTTTACTGCATGTCTATCTAATATTAACTTACCAATTGTTTCAAAGTGTCTAAGTTTTATTATTACATGTTTTTATTCACACTTTAATTAATAATGTTAATGAAACTTAGGCTGTCTTTGCACTACATCTTTGTACTATAGATAAAACCATAATAAAGGAATCTGGCATAAAAAAAGGATTCTACAGACGCGCAAGGAAAAAATACAAAATTTGATTATTTATAAATATTTTGTGTTGGTCGTTGGCTGAACGTCGCTAGCGGGTACTGGGCCAAAGTCGTCGAACGTCGATATGCCAGCGCCGGCTCAACTCTGGTAAGCAGCGTTTCGCCAACTATTGTGCCCAACGTTGGAGTAAATGTGAATCGATAGTTTAACCCTTGATGAATCCCCAGCCAGTGCTGGGCATAACAATCTGCCCACTAAAAGCTAATCGTCAGCCATACTCCGAGCGTCGGCCAACCCCACCTGAGTAGGTGATTTCAGACTTCAGAATCAAATATGTATTCTATCCAACTTATACATGTAATTGGGTGGACAAATTTCTCGACGCTTCAACTACATCTCCTGTTTGAGTGAACAGAAAACTCGCCTCTGGAATAAATATTTCTTTAAAACAACAAAACGCATGTTAGAAAGTAGTTTGTTTACTTAATGTAATAAGGTTAGAAACAAAAAATTATAATGTTGAAAGAAACCATTACTTACGTGAAGTATGCAAGGCGTATTTGTTAACTGTTTAATATTTATCAACATTGGTTTACGACAAAAAATACATTTTTTATTTTATTAGCAATCGCTTTAAAGTAACTACAATGATAAACGATTTAACTGATTATCAGCAACTATACGGTTCCGTAAGAGCAAGGAGCGATTATCTGTTCCAACTCCAATATTTCATCGGTACTATAGAAAATACTTGGTATTAACTGAAACTGAAAAATAGCAATTCTGTTTGCGTGACAAACTTTTAGTTGGTACCGACGAACTATCCTGCGAGTCTTATACCTTCTCAGAAACTGTTTCATGTGCGAAAGACGATTACTCGTACTTGCCCTCTAGCGACATTATTTCGTAGTCGCTGTTCCAAATTTTAGTCACCAAAATGATAATTGATATAATCATTTGATATAATCAATATGAGAAAAAAAATCTCCTTAATTTTACCGAGTAAGATTTGAATGAACTATACGTCGCCATGCTAAATTAAATAAATTGTATTTGACTTAATAATGAAGTGTTCTTGAGTGCATATTATTGTTCAAAAAAACTAAGCCGTTTTAAAAAGACCGGCAAGTTCGTCCCAGCCAAACTAAGGTTCACTTTACCCCAATAAATTATTTGAATCAATTATAGTGACGAGCATACGGCTTTCTATTGGGCATTCGCTCGAACATACTATGGATATACGACGAAGAGAATATTAGCTTAATAGGACGGCGATTCCACGCAACAAAATCGATGCGTAACGCCGCACGAAAAATGAAGCGCGTGTTCGCAGACCGCATGATGCGTACGCAATTGCGAATTACGCGTTATACACACAATATTAACATCGCGGCGGTATCTCTGTATCCATGAGAACACAGGAGGTAACGACAATTAGTAGCCGAGCCGATCGCACACACAAAGAGAGATCCGGGCCGTAACCCTCAGCCAATAGACGACGTGTGGTCACGGCTGACTACACACATGAATATACATATAAATATACGAGCGTGAATAAGAATATACCGGCGGGTCGCACATACATTCTGCAATTAGCGATACTAACCCGACGCGAAATTCGACCATTTAGTGAATATTTTAGTTCATTGGACGGAACTTCTTTGTAGATTCACTTATCTCGTAATCGATTACCTGCAGGCGGCCAGACATCTTCGGCGATGCGAAGTCACCCAGTGCGAACGTGGCTCCTCGCTCTTCAGGTTTTCGCGATGCGGATCGGCCAGTGGTGATATTACTGTGAACAATGAGCAATGGTATATTTGCACTATGATATTGCTCCCGCCGCTGTTCAATTATTGTAGAGATGAATTACTAATGCTTACTATATAGAGAATAGAGACTACAATCACAGATATTCTCGAATACAAACATCGCATTATAAACTACTTTGATCATATTATTACTAACTAAATACTAATAATTATATGCCCAGATATTAGCCGAAACACAGTGTATATGAGATAGTAACAATTTAAGAATACAAGACCTCGAGGAAGTCTTTGTGGTACACCTAGATCGCGAGAAACGCTTTCGTTAAGCTACATCTCGAGGGATTCTTCGTGTACTAATTCGGGTACTACATAATTGACATTACAATATTCGATAGCTTCGTACCGACCTTCTCTAACTGTTTGAACACTTGAACCATTCGACGAGTTCGACTCCTCCATCGGATTTTAACAGATCGACGGGTTCGACCGCGTCGAACCTTGGCTCGATCCGGTTCGATCAACAGCTTGTCGAACGGAACCCTGAACTGTTCGAACGATACGCGTTCGTGCACATCCCTACATGTACTACCATCATCAAAAACAAATCTTCGCTCAATCTCAAAGAAATTTGTAAATATAATGAAGCAACAAAAGGAATACGACCTGTATCTAGTAATAATAATTGTAACATTATCTCATTATTTTCGTCTAAACTTATGTTTCCAACGTGCTCAGAAGGCTTTGAACTTAACACGCTGTGCCCTGCTCTCCTCCAATGAATATTATTTTTCAAGTGTGACGTTCTCAATTTGTATCTCAAGTAACGAGTTGTTAGTTTGAGCTGCGAAGTTATCCAGAAAACCTTGCAACTTTCATGCACTAAACTAACATAATAACAATCTCTTCTTCAGAGCTTTAAAAGTTATCCAACGCTCCTTTAATAAATGTACCGGTTGAAGTATATACTATACATTTATATTGAGGTACTGTCCGGAGGGTAAAGAAGCTTTAAGATACTTGGCATCGCTGGCTCTCTTTTCCTCTCTCCTCCAGAGTACTTCGTCATAACTTAAACAGCTTTTCAAGCAGCTTGACAGGATCTTTCGATGTCTTCTCGCGATCTTTCTTCAGCAGGTGTACGCTGCTTTCTTTTAAGCAATGGAAAAAAGGTATACAATACTTTTTTTCCATTGCTTTACGTACACTGCTGTTCATGAATGCCTGGTTTTTCTATTTTTTTATCTTCCTGGATATCTTACTCTATGTCTTCATGGGGTCGAAGATACCAAGGAAGATAAGGAAATCCAGGCATTCATGAACAGCAGTGTACAACAACAATCCTATACAATAATTTTATCTTCTCCGCAACTTCCCTCGTCGCGACAATCATGTTCCACGATTCGCCGATACATTTTTAGCATATTCTGCAGTAAAAAAAGTTGTAAATCGAAATTTCCATATCGTTTCCTTATAAAAGTAAAAAATTGAAACTTTCATATGGCCTTCTCATACTGTGCCTGTATTTGCAAAGTTTCTTGTATGAGAAAGCATTTTCTATATTTTTGGCTTCCTCATAGAGGGAACTTCGCGAATAAAGGAACATTATGAGAGAGCCGTATAAAAATTTCAATTTTCGACTTTTATGAGGAAGCGATACGAAGATTTCAATTTTCAACGTTTATGAGGAAACGGTGTGAAAATTTTAATTTTCAACTTTTTCCACCTTAAACGTTGTGTTTAATTTTTATGCAAAACGACTGGCCGTTTCAGATGTAGCGCAAAAAATATCCCAACGTCACTTTGTCAAATCTGTGATAGGTGCCAAAACATGCGTGGAATTATGCGCTCTCGATTTTTTGTTGGCATGTTCGATTTTTACTCGAGAAATCCAAATGACTCCTTTTAATGTAGCTTTTTTAACCCCGTCATATAATCATCTTGTGTATTACTTGTCGTGCAACATAATAGACACCTGAGTTTTTCCGCGATGCTATCGAGAAGAAAAAAGATCGTTGTTTGGTAATACGTAAAACACGCATTTTTGTAATGGTGGTTATAAAAATTTCCGAAAAAGTTTTTTCTTTAATCATCGTTTGAGTACTATAATTAACCCATTTTCCCCACGTATTACGAATCTGCAACTTATTTTACTCTTAACTCAGTATTAAATAAAATACGAATTTATCATAATGTTAAAAAAAAAATAAAAATCTCATAGAATTTGAACGGTTCGACCGATCCTCGCCAAATTCAATCGGGATCATTGGTCGATAATAGTCCCTTTATGAATGACTTTTTGGCCCGATAGCTCTAAAATTGTAAGAGCTACCGTAAGCACAGAGTTTTTAAGCAAACTTACAAATGGCGTGAAATTTTTATGAGTGAAAGCATTTTGTTAAAAATGTAACCAAACATCGAGGACTCAGCCCTCTATCTACCTTACAAAGTTCAACCCGATAGGTCAAGCCGTTTTTAAGTTATAAGAGTTTAAATTTTTTGAGACACACGATGTTTTGGAACATTCCGAACACGTTTTCATTAAAATCCCGAAATTTTTTTTTCATAAAAAGTTTTCTCTATGAGGAAGCAAAATTTAGTAAAGAAGAGTCAAAGTACGTAGAGTATTATTTTACTTTGGAAACCGTCTGAGGTAAAGTTGCAGATAAGCTTCAAAAAATAATATTCACCAAAACAGCATGCTTATAGAAACCCTGGTGAAAATATTTCTCTGACAATTTGTCTGACAAACTCTGAACGGGGGGTTTCGGTAATTTTCATCAATTTTCCGAGATTCTTCTCTGGTTTTTCTATTATATGTTAAATATCTCTGCCATTTTCTCCACACAAACTCCAACAGTTACAATATATCAGAGAAGTTCAGAGTATGTTCCGAAAAGTTCTGGACATCTCTGATTTCTTTTTGATAAAGTACGTTAAGGATGTTTGGGCCAAAATGCGTTTCAGCTCGAACGTTATAAAACTTTGCTACTTTGTAGGGAATGACCCACTGAATCGTTTGCAATTTTTTTCAGATTTTGTGACCGAGTATTTTTTTTTAGTAATACGTGTACAAAGCTACATATGGTATTGTGTACACGTTTAAGAAATCGGTCGATAATGACAGAATGTAACGATTGTCTCCGCTGATTTCTGTTAGATTCGAATAAAAAACCTAACACAGTGAAGGGCATATTATCAGACAAATTGTGTCCAAATGGCAAGAAGATTCACCGTTTTGTCTCTGAGATAAATTCAATAAACGAAAAAGGCTATCTCTGTCTAGTCGCTTGCTTTGTCTGCGGTTGTCACTCGCACACCGACTAACGCGGTCAGCAGAGCCTCTCTTCCATTCCCCTCCCGCGATTTTGGCCCAAATATCCTTAAACGTATTTTTAATTCAATTGCTAATAATTAAACCGATTCCAGCTTCAGCGACAGGCATTAAAAGCATAGGCCTACGGTCCTTGTATTCGTCTCTCTCTTTCTCTACCGCGCTCAGTCGCTCCGACCATTGTCTGTAAGAATTTACGACTTCTTCCGAGTCAGGTCATTTGCCCGTTTTTTTGGCATCCCTCTCACATAAAATCTTTCACGTTTCACTGTAAAAGGCAATAACTTCACGCGAATATATTTTCCTTGACTAGAGCCTGAACATTCAGCTTCTATCCCGAGCTTCCTATGCATTAATTAACGCCAACCGTAAAATCTGTCAAACCTGAAAAACTAATGTATTTACATTTTCGAATTGATCTACATTACGATGACAACGTCACTTTCCTCACATCTGTTAAAGACTCTACTGGTACCATAAATTTCTATTCTTCGAATCCCCAATATCGTCTTCTTCGTCACCCAAGGAGCAACGACTCCCTACTCCGCTTTAAACACACTTTCTTCCTTCCGCACGTATAAAATCTATCTTTTGTCTACTTTTATATTATCAGCCTCTAGCATTAGTGAGCATTGGAGTAAACCTAGTATAAATAGGCCACGATTCTCCGGACCAAATTAGTTATCCTACGAACAACGAACTTGCTGTATCACCGAAATCTACTCAGAGCGAGCAAGGCTCTGCTGCGAAATCTTTAGCCCTGCGAGGCAAAGACCAACGAAATTAAAAGTACAAACGAGCAAGTTGGCTCTCTTTCACTCTGTCTATAAAACTCTGTAACCGTTTCAACATCGTGCAATATTAAACACTGAGTAAGTTTTAAACCAAAAACGTTTAATATTATTATGCATGTATTTCTGGCTTTCTGATAATCTCTCAGAGGCTCAATACCTCTGGATGCCATCCTAAAGTAAATCCCCGGCAGTTGGTCGACGTCTCTGTCCCTGGGAGCCGATGCTTCGACCCGAAAGCCAGACCATTCATTTATGGTTTTTACGGAGCGAACTCACAATTCGCCGATTTGAACGTAACAAAACTGTGCATTTCCTCGATCAAATTTTATGTATCCAAAAAATTGATCCATAGATCATAAGATGCCGGTATAATCAACGAAAGGCTTGTCGACTACTCTAAGGACCGATCCCCAACCTTTTACCGAATTCCCATAATATTATATTCCTTCCTCATAGAGGAAGCTTTGTTTTAGTAAAAAGAAAACAAATCCCAGATTTTAATGAAAACATGTTCAGAATGTTCCACGTCGAAAAATCACATTTAGACTAAATGTCCGGATGTGTGTGCGTTCGTGTGTGCGAAAAATTCGAACCGCTCTAACCAATCAAGCTGAAATTTCATACACAGTATGTGTGGTTAATAGACAATGTTTCTGCAAAATCTCATCAAAAAATGTTCAGTTGTTATTTTGTACGCCATTTTTAATTTCATAAAAAATGTTGTTTCGCGCTCTAGCACTCACAATTTTTTATCTACCTGGCGAAAAACGCGTACACAGATGGAATATGATCACCCGATGATCCCATTAAAATTTCAAGAGAATTGATCTACCCGTTCAAATTTTATGTCATTTTGAATATTTCGAATTTCTTGAAAAAATAGTACTATACTTTAGACACAATTTCCCTCATTAAATATTAATTTATGAATAAAGTAAGGAAGTAGAATAGTGATCAGCGTGAAAAAGTACATGGAATACAATCCCGGAGTGACGACTAACGAAAAAGTTTATCGGGCACTTATATAACCAAAATCGGAAAATTGCGTGATTTTTGGTATTTTCAAACAGCAATTTCATTACGCCCCATTGGCATTGCCGAAAACCTAGGTGCTTATCATGTTCTACAGCAAGAAATACACAGGATGATGGATATGACGGAGTTAAAAAAATTAGCGGTGTAATTTGGATCTCTCGAGAAAAATTGGAAGATCGATATAAAAAATTTGGAAAACAATTCAGTTTTGCCTAAAAAAGTTAAAGACGACGTTGGTGTTGAAAAATGTTGAAAATTGAAATTTTATAACACTTTCTTATAATGTCCCTTTATTCACAAAACTTCCTGTAGGAGGAAGCTAAAAATATAGTAAATGCTTTCTCATAGAAAAAGCTGTGCGAATAAAGGGACATTGTGAGAAAGTGTTATAAAAAATTTCAACTTTCAACTTTGATTAGGAAGCGTAATGAAAATTTCATTTTTCAACTTGTGATATATTGTGATATATCGTGATATATCGTGATACATCGAGATACATCGTGATACATCGCGATACATCGCGATACATCGCGATACATCGCGATACATCGCGATACATCGCGATACATCGCGATACATCGCGATACATCGCGATACATCGCGAGATACATCGCGATACATCGAGATACATCGCGATATATCGTGATATATCGTGATATATCGTGATATATCGTGATATAATTAATGATTCTTACGTTCATTAACATTTTTTTCCACAAGCATCAACAACAACCGATTCACGATCGCGACACCACCAAATGCTATGTTTTCTAGTAAGAAGATCTTATATGCTAGTAAAAATGACGAGATATTCGGGTAACATCGGTGATAGTGAAAATTACCATATTTTCTAGCAGAATGTGTTAAGTTTAATATGAATGTTTACCAGGATATCGCTGTAGTGCCCATATACCTGATAGTCATGATGGTTTTTATCAGATTTATGGTAATTTTTAATAGATCGTTCTCTCAATGTATTGTTTACAAAACCTCCGAGGGCCGTGAATGTTATATAAGATAATGCACCATCGAAACCCATATAGCACGAAATATTTTGAAAACATTTCACAAATATTTTCAATCTTTCAAATGTTCCGAAATATTCTCTCGAAATATTCCAATGAAACCTTTCTGAAACATTTCAGAAATATTTTCAATATTTGAAATCTTACAAAATATTTCAGAAATATATGGAAACCATATTTAACCCTGCGTGTGTACACTGGGTCTTTGAAGGAACAGCCGAAATTTGAAACTCTCCGTTTTTTCAGCTTTTTCGACCATTCTTCAATTTTTATTAACAACGGTTTTAAACTTTTGACTTTGGTAACTTCTGGGCCACGTAGTAGACACTTCAAGAAGTACCCCAGAATTCTTTCAGTCTCTGAAAATATAGTGTACACAGCAGGGTTAAAAATATGTCAAAATATTCCAACGAAACATTTCTAAAATATTTCAGAAATATACTTAATCTTTCATGCATCTGAAATATTTCTGAAACGGTGAAATAGTACATTTCGATACGAGTGCGAAAAAACGTTTTTTGTCGAGTGTGACTGTGTAGCACGAGCCAAAGGCGAGTGTTGCAATCACACGAGTGCAGAAAACTTTTTTCGCATGAGTATCAGACACAATTTTATTACACAAGGTGTGAAAATTGAAGTTTTCGCACGCGAAGCGTCCCAGGTGCGGTTGACCGATGCTCCGAGTATAGCCGACGAGTAGCTTTTAGTCGACAGCAGGTTGGCAGCCGATGATCGGATCTCGTCAAATGCCCAGCATTAGCCAAAGCGTCGATTGACAATCACTCCAACGTTGGGCCCAATAGTTGGCAAAACGCTGCTTACCAAAGTTTAGCCGACGCCGGCGTATCGTTGTAATGATGCGTGTTTGGCGGTATCAAGTGGACGTTCGCTCACGACGTCGACTGACTTTAGCCGAGGACCCACTAGTGACGTTCAGGCAACGCCCGATACCAAATATTTGTAAAGAATGCAATCTTTTTTAAATTTGCACGACTGCTGAATCTTTTTTTATGATTCCAGATTCCTTTATTATAGTTTTATCTGCAGTCCTGTAGTGCACAGTGCGTTATCAATATTATTAATTGAAGTGTGAATACGAAAATGAATGAATACAACTTAGATCATTTAAAGAAATTGCTAAGTGAATATTAGATAGAGATGCAGTAGACATGCTACTTTTACATAAGATTCAAAACAAAAATCTTCAAGGTGAGTATAGCCGAGTGCATAACAGCGTCGACCAGTAGTCCCGGGATCTTGAGTTCCGGCCCCCATTACCGACTAAAAAATGTATTCTAATGGTTTCAATTTGTGAAGAGAAAAAACTACAAAAAAGTAATTATAGGATGATGAGAAAAGCCCTTAAAAGTCGCGCAGATCGATTTAAAAAAAAATGTATTGCGTATTAAGGTAAATGTCCCAGTGACCAACACGTCCCAGTGGCCGCGCAAAACATGCGTGCGAGAGAGATGCAAATACAATTTTTCATGCATGTATGGGAACTGGGATTACGCCCTTAGGACAGCGGCCACTGGTACTTTTACCTTAATATTTTCCATTCAACGTTGGCTGGACATCGGCAGAAATCATTGGGGCAACGTCGTTTAATAACGTGGGGCCGATGTTATCATCCCAACGTTAACAGGTAGGGCCTACATTGGCGACCAGAGGCGGGTCGACTTTGTAACTTCGGCGGTCATAGTTGGTTCAACGTCAGCCCGGCTCTAAAACCGCACCTGGGGTGCGTAAAAACTGCCATTATCCCACCGAGTACAATATAAAATATTTTCAATATGTAAAAAAAAAAAAATGTTCGAAACATTTTAGAAATATTTCCGTGCTATGTGGGAACGAGGTTACACAGCAATAATTTATAAAGGGAAACCCCCCCCCGAGTGAAGGCTCTCGCATTAAAATCGCCTTTGTTTCGAGTGAAGCTTTCATAATTATCGGTGAATCGAGCAGACTAAGAAAATAGGTGTATAGGATACCTAGAGGACTTATAGAATAGTTACAGTGGAGAGACGAGCATGAAACTCTATATGAATTATCCCTTGGAGTTTCCGGGCCGTCAGTTCGAATCACGGTCGGACCGGGACAAATCGGTACTGCCGTTGCTGCTGCTGGTACTGCTGTTGTTGCTGCTGTCTCAGCAGTTCGTGCTGCACGAGACACATTTTGTTCCCCTCTCGCGGGTTTGTATTAATTTGTCCCGTGGAAAGCACGTTTACACGTCGTGGGCGAAACGAAAACCGTCGACCATGGCATTCACCCGCTCGCGCATTCTCCTCTCCTCGCTCTCTCCAATACCCTAGGAAAACGGCGCCCTCCCGCTCTATTGCTGCCCTCTTATTCGAACTGGCTCTACCACCCCTGTTATCCTCTCCCGCGACCATTATCGAAGTAAAATTCTTTTTTCTTTTTTCACGAATGGCGGCACTAGTGAAAACCGGCAGGCTCCTAGCTATACGAGTTAGGAATAGATTAAACGTGCCAGTTGTGCCGTTTTGAGGTTCAATCTTGTCGCAACTGTCGGAGGGGAAGGAAATTATTAACGGAAGAAATAGAGGAACTTGATTAGAATTCGGCAAATTTTCGCTGTAAATTGTGGAACATAAATTGATTTATGTAAAATTACGTTCTATTCGATAGTATACTGTGATGTCAGGTAAAATCTTTGATACAATTGATGAACTTTGAGGATAAGTCCGTCGCTTTAATTATTAAATGTCGAAAGATTCAATGTTCACCTGTGAGTGCGTGTAGGTAGCTCGATCGCCGAGTAACCGAATTTACCATTCTTGGGAAAAACTCGGATGAACTCGATTAAAGCGCTAAAATGTTATATACTCATTTCTCCGTTTTTTCTCCAAAAATTTTACCGTTTCGGAGAGAACGTTCGAAGTCGCCCTTTGTTGGTGCAACAGAGTAGTAGAAAGAACGTAGAACATTTCACAACGGGCTATGGGTACGCTGCCACCTTTGCCCGCGAACCATTCCATTTGCATTCCTTTGCGACCCTTCATCTTCTCACCACCTCCGCCCCCCTATTCGAGAGCATCGTCTCCACTGGCACACCCGAATACCACTGGCATACCCTATATGCTTATACCGTGTATGTATATTTCATCTTTCACATATCAAACGTATGACCAAAGTTAATCTTATTGTCATCGACACTAAACAAAAGTGAGAAACCGGCAAAATTTACATCAAAATTGCAAACAAAATTGATCGGAAGGAGAAGATTTGATTTGATGTATTATTCTTGAGGAGAGAGTTCCTCAGCGATGCAATTTGACGTTGTCGGAAGAACGTACCTAGTAAACCTGTTTTCATTATGATTTTTTCATCAAGGAAATTGTTACCAAACATGTGACTGTCCTTATTATGATAAATGTTGAAAAAAAATTAATCAATGTTTTAGCACCACTTTGAGAGTGACTTGCTCGGCGTGTTTTTATTTCATTTTTTAACGCAATTTTTTTTATTCGGTAAAAATAATTATCGCGGCTCCGAAATGATAAAATTGTTATTGCGCATTAACGGGTTATATCTCTTCGGTAGAATGAAGGTACGAACACGAGCGTCAGTATAAAACTGGGGATGGATAATGAGTAGTTACGATCGGAGGGTGAAACGACGTCGCTCTGATGACGAACCAGAAACGATACGTCTGGTACCAGCTAACACGGCAGAGATGGTAGCTGAGGACGCGAAAGAGCCGTAGCATCGGAACCACGTCGGCATCATCAACATCCGGGGGATTATTGCTTGCACGCTAATTCAAGCTTACGAGGCTCGCGGGCTATATAGGAGACCTGGCGTGGCATCCAATAACGCTGAAGCGAACGACAGGGGAAGAGAAACGATGCAGAGAAAACAAGGTAGAGTCGTAGCTAGACAGAAGACATTTATGCCTCTCAGATATTCCGAGTAGATTAATGCAAAATTGTTCGAAGTCATAATACTACTAAGAATGAATGCCGGTTGGCGTTGAATGAAGAAAAGACCCCGATCACTTGGAACTGCGAGATCCGATTACGAAAATGAGAAGGAACTATCTGGTAATCTTTTGGATCGTACATATGCCATTCCAGGCCCCAATTTCGTACAGACATTGCGTATCCGCAATGAAAAAAAGGGAATAGTATATTTCGATACTAGAGGCCAAACGAGCGATTTGCGCACTGCGAGTGTGAAGCGGCACGAAGCCGAGGCGAAGTGCTGTCTTCACACGAGCAGTGCGCAAGAAGCGGGATGGCCTCGTGTATCGAACCATATTTTTCTTTACGAAGGCAATGCAAAATCCAAGTTGTGCACTATTCACAGTCATGACCAATGGCGCATGCCTGTGGCGCCTCGGTCGCCTCGGTATTACCATAGCTACCGCTTCGTAACATAGTAACCGTTTGCGACGCTAGATGACACTAGTAGGGGAGACCGGGGCAAAATGGCACACCGGGGCAAAACGGGATAATGAGATAAAATGCAATTCTCCAATAACTTTGAAATGGTGGCGATGATCGTATGTGGGACAAAACTGGTTTAAAAATCTGGATGTATCGTTAGGACAAAATTGGGCATCCTAAAATTGTTGGAAAATTGAGTTTTGCTCTGACAGTCCCGTTTTGCCCCGCTGTGCCATTTTGCCCCGGTCTCCCCTAGTAAGACCACTGCGCAAAGTACTTTGCGCACTGGTGAAGGCATTTTGCGCACCGGTGAAAGTATTTTGCGCATCGCATTTGCGTGTCGTGCGGGTATCAGCCATTTTGCATGCCTGTGAATGGTGCGCAAATAAGGATTTTGCATGCATGAGTAAAGAAAAAATAATTTACACAGGGCGTCTTCATTTATTACTTTTTATGTATAACTTTCTCTATGAGAAAGTTCGTTGATTGATTTCGGCTTCCTCATAGAGGAAGTTATGCGCAAAATAGTAATAAACGATGAAAAAGATGCAAGTTATTTTACATATTTTTTCGGAACATTAAAAAATGTTTAAGGTACGCGGCTCAGATTCCGTCGCTGTCCGAGTTACCGTCATCGAACGCAATTTACACTAATGAATATATATAGTTTTCGTTGAATATCAACAAAATTGACGGCATACTGAAAAGTGGATTTTACTTTTGATTATTGTCGCAATATGTATATTTTTATAAAATGTTTTATATGACATTTAATAGTGCGTGGCGCAACTCGCGTTTCGATACTTCTACGCCGCAGTCGCTCCAGGGCGTTCTAGTTGAAGCACATCGCGATTTCTCTGAAAACATTCATTAAGCCACGGTAAAATTTCGATTTTTTTTCTAATAGTGTATAGTGTCAAAAATATTCTGTTAAATTTTTACGTCGCACCTCAACGAATTACAAAAATTAGAGACTGTTATGTGGGAAGTGACGGAGCGCTCACTTTGAACGCGTTTTTCTCAAAACGTGATTTTCAAAATCGGTGATCCTAATATCTCAAAAACCGCTTGATGGATTTTTATGAAAATTTGTACCAATATACTTGAATAGATTCTTTAGTCGTTGACTATCTCATATTTAAAAAGTTGAAAATTGAAATTTTCAAATCGCTTCCTCATAAAAGCTGAAAATTGACATTTTCATATCGCTTCTTCATAAAAGTTGAAAATTGAAATTCACGAAGCTTCTTCTATGAGAAAGCATTGTCTTTATTTTTGGCTTCCTCATAGAGGAAGCTTCGCGAATTTCAATTTTCAACTTTTATGAAGAAGCGATATGAAAATTTCAATTTTCAACTTTATGAGGAAGCGATATGAAAATTTCAATTTTC
>JAPYZD010011464.1:0-10698 GCA_030522725.1 Ichneumoninae sp. B BG-2022a
GAGGAAGAGGAAGAGGAAGAGGAAGAGGAAGAGGAAGAGGAAGAGGAAGAGGAAGAGGAAGAGGAAGAGGAAGAAGAAGAAGAAGAAGAAGAAGAAGAAAGAGTCGTCGCGCTGATCGTGCGTCTTTCGAGAGCTGACGCAGTAAAGTCGCAAAGTGTCTTGTGGTCGACTGCTGGGGCTGCCGTTGGTTGGGTCTCGTGAATCACGACGATACCGGTGAGAGGGGGGGCTCGGTGGAGAATTCGCGTAGCCGCTCATTAGCATCATAATAACGAGCCCCTATGTCTTTGCCGGGGTATTTACGACGGCGCGATGCCAAGTTGATGCGTATTGGTGGTGCGTATAATATCGCGCGCACCGCATCTTGCGCGCGGGCTCTTCGCGAGAGGTGTAAGGTAACAACTATCGCGTTCCGCGGGCACATTCACGGTGGACCACCCCGAAGCCTCCCGAAGCATCTTCGTTATTCGATGCAGCACGGCGTCGGCTTTGGAAACCTGTACGAAGCGCTTCCCGCGCGAACGCAGACGGGACACAACTTACGCACCCGCGAAGATGACAACATATCGCTTCGCTGGTGGAACTACGTCATTCCAGGGATACGGTATGAGCAAGAACCTGTGGCATCGAACGACATCCGACGATTCCCTCCTGCTCGACCTGTTTTATACCGGATTAACGGTGTTAGATTCGTCGAGCAGAGAAAACAAGTCTCCTCGGGCTATCTCATTCATTATTGTACTTTGTCGTCTATTCTTCCATTTTCGAGGAATCCGAGGTATATCGCAAATCGCGAACTAGAGTGAATCGAGGAAGATGCTGTGTCGAACGGACGAGATCCGAGTATCCGAAAAGGGCGCGATATGACTATCTATTGTCACCGATTCAAATTGGGATGACCACTGCCAGGGAAAATCTGGGAATATTGCAGAATTTTTAACGAGTCAGAGAATGAGGGAAATATTGGCAAACCATCAAGACATGGCAGGGTGGCCAGGAAAAACTTGGAAATGTCACGGCATTTTTTTAATTCGTCAAGGAAATCCCGGGAAATATCAGGGACTTCGATTCACCAGGTTTAGTGGTCATCTTGCAAATATACCTTAACACATTCTGGAGTTTAGACTCCCGCATTACTGCCTGCTTGCATTTGTTAAAAAGACAACTACAAAATTTATTTAGATTCTGTCACGCCGTCTTTGTGTAAGGCGGCTTAGTCTCCCCTTAAGATTTAACTAAAGATGTTGATCACGGAGGTCTGCGAAAATTGCGAAGATGAAGACAAGAATCTCGTTTTCTTTTTTTTTTTGTTTTTAACAGTATGCGTCTGAAATTTCCAAACTACAACCGTCGGTCTCTTCGATCGGTCCCGGACAATAGGCCGTGTATGATTTATCGATCCCCTCTACCTTCTCCTCCGCTGTTCGCCGACTGTACTACCTGTATAGTATAACCATAAGGTAATTGCCGCCGAAATAGATGGCGGCGGCGTTAGCGCGCGCCACGGTCCGCAGCTACGTAATTATGCGGCTTCTCCCACTTCCTCCTTCCCTTTCAACCTCCCCCGGAGCTTAACGCTGCACCGTACGGGGCAAAAAAGACTCGTTGTTGCGATTACTTTTCATTCCGTTTCTAAAAGATGACCGTCCCAAAACTTGTAAATATGAGTGAGATCGATTAAAAAACGTGGCATGAGTAATGGGTTCGTAGTGCGGCAAATGAAATCTTTCTGCAGCGATAGGATTATCTCATCCTGTTTCCAATTGGGTTATCTTGATGAATATACATATATATCCCATGACTGAAGCCTGAAGAGGTTATCTCCTTTGTATCCGTATATATATATAAACGGTCCGCCCTAGTGGAACTGGTGCAACCACGGATTCGGGGTTGCATTCTAGTCACAATCGCACTAGGGTTGACTAGACATGCATCCACGAGTTGCAATGACTATGACGAGACTCCGGGTATACTGAAATGAGACTGATCGTTTTGTTCAAACTTTTTGCACGGGTTACAGAAAAACGCCAAAATAAAGGTTATCTACGAGTCTATAGCAAGTTACAATTTTCAACATTGTGCATTAGTCTATTGAAGTCTACCGATGGTCACCTCAGTTCCATTAAGGCGCCTTATGTTCCTCAGTTCCATTAGGGCTCAGACATATTAAGGGTCTTAAGAACCCCTGGACTCTGATTATTCTAAGCCCTTCTAGAAATATGAGCCACATAATGGAACTATGTATTTGGACAAACTCATAAGCGTTCATTTATACTTCAAAGAAGGAATATGAAGAATAAAAAAATGACGTTCGAGGAAAGTATATGGACAGGTCCATTTGCTATGTTATTATCGGGCTGGTCGGGATTTTATCCGGTGGCAGTGGAGAAGCATTGTCTGCCGCGATTCCTTCAAAAGTGTATTGTGTACTTCGAAGTGAATTCGAGATTGGAATGAGATCGCCACTGCTGCATTGACCCTCCGGGGTAGTTGGGCTGTAACCCCGAAAAGAAAAGAAGGAACGAGACCTAACGCAGGCGCACGCGCCACCCTCCGCCACAATCCCCTCACGACCGGATGTACTTAAATCCGTCATGGCGCCGAGCGGAAACGGGCCTGAGTCACTCCTGTAATCGTGTGTGCCTCCTCCGTGTCCCTCGCTCTCTCGGTTTCTATCCCTTGCCTTTTCCTTCTACTTTTCTGATACGCCACTTCCTCTTTCGTCCCATGTATCGATTTTTCCGTCGTACTTCCATATCCGCAGGCCGAGCACCTCCTCAGGGAAAATCAAGGTTCCCGTCCGGGACTCTCCGTTACCTTTCCGCATCTGGCGTATTGGCACAGCGTAATGGCGCTGTGCCAGAAAGGATGCATCAATTAGTTCGCAGGGATATCAAATTTCGGTAGGATCCGAAACTTCGGCGGAAAATTATTGAGTTTTCCTACCGCACAGTAGACAAACGATCAATGAGGAAATAATTTTTTTTCGTTAAAGTGCGATTACATGATTATTTGCCTCGTTGGTGAATCAATGTATCTTTATGCTTTTGTCGGGTTTAATGAAGAAGACTAAGAGGCAACGCACCGTGCAGCGAAGCGCTCATTGTGGCTGCCCGACGGTGCGATACGTCCCGACAGGCCGCTCGGCCAATCGATAAAGTCTGCCACACCGAGAAACTTCAGGCTTCCGTTAGCCATCCTCGTCTCTTCTTTAATACCCCGATTCTCATCCGTTACTGTCTTTACCTGGTGACAGTGTGTCATTCCCGTTCCACGGAGTGTAATTTGGTATATAAGCTTGGTAGCAGCGACAGGCATTAAGCTACTGGTACGCGTCGTCCACACCGCCTCGTTGTGCGGTGCGTTGTCACACGGCAGACTTCACGTCGAAAGCCATGAAAAGGGGGGAAAAAATATACTAGGGTGTTTCAAAAAGGGCATCTTGTTATAATTTGTCCTCACACCTTTTTAAAGTATAGATTTCGATCTCAAATTGAATCTCATGAAAGGCGGTCCCTAGCAAAAATCCTAAGAGGTGCCGAATTCGACGTTTGGACCAAAAAATTCAGCTTCTGTTTTTTTTTGTGTATATAAATGACGAATTCGGCATCTCTTAAGATTTTTTACTTAGGACTGACGCTCACGAGGTTCAATTCCAGATTAAAATCTATTCTTTTGGAGGGTGGAAAGCATTTTTTTCAACAAATTCAACAAACGGTGGGAGGAAATTTTTTTTTAAATGTCCTTTTTGTGAAACACCTTAATATATACATATACATATAGGGGAGACTGGAGCAAAAATGTGTCCGATAAGCAAATAACGCAGCTATAACGCTGCCGAAAGTAGGTATAATTTATTGTTTGTCACCCAAAAATGATATTTTTAGAGGTTTTATAACGCGAACAACAAAAAAGTCGTCTGGGGTAAAACGGGTGACGCTTAAATTTTTTTCTGTTTTGTTAACCCCCGCTTGTAGCCGAGACCGGGGCAAAAAGTTGAAGCTACGCAAAAAAGTTGCTATTACGAACCCAATACCGTATGGTCACTGTTTCTAACCAAAAACATTGAATTCCTAAGATTGCGTTTTAAGCGTTTGTAGAAACAGATCGCCGGAGGCAAAATAAATAGTGGACAGACAGGTAGCCAAGCAGCCAGACAGCTAAACAGTCACACAGATAGACAGCTAGATTTTTCCCCCTCTTCCCCATTTTCCGCATTCTCTGCTTTTGTCATTGCCCACGGGAGGTTTTTATTTTGATTTAATTAAAAGAAACAATTTTGGAGTGGCCCATTATGCCCAGTGTCGCACTAATTTTTCTTGGGCCCATTTTGCACCGGTCCCCTGCGGTAATATATCTATATATATATAGACATATATAGACCCAATGACAGGGGTCGAAACTACTTTCAACCGACGACCCTGCAGACTTTCTGTTTCCGTGTATTGCGCCGGGCTATACGTGCGTGTGTGACGGTGCCTAGCGTCGAGAGAGATCTATAAATCGTTCACCCCCTCTCTACCCGCGAGGATCAAGCCCGCTTTGGAGATCGGGTATCTTGCCTGGACGTTCAGGCGCTCGGCTCGACACGCCACAGATCAATCGGGACTCTCATTCTTCTCCCTTTTGCCTCTTTCTCCCCTCTCTCTATATTGATATTAATGATAGCCTTTAACCACGCTTCGTCCGCTACTGGAATTTTGCTTCCAATTTTTTTTTCTCACTTCGTTTTGGTTTTATTATTCACGAGAGATCAATCTTAAAATTTTTATCTCGTCGTCACGGGGCATGCAGCATCTTTTCGACGCAGTCAGTTCTACACTAAGCCTGATCACCATATATACAGTCAATTCTGCACACGGTCAATTCAACCCACAATCAGTTGTACACCCTTTTCTTGCCGTAATGGTTCACATGATCCTAGTGCGAAGAAACTTTTTCTGATGAGTGTAAGTTTGCAGCACGAGCCGAAGGCGAGTGTTGCAGTCATACGAGTTCAGAAAACGTTTTCCGCCCGAATATCGTACAAAGTTTTATTTTCCAAGGTGTGAAAATTGCGGTTTCACGCATGCGAAGCGTGCACAAAACTGTCATTTTTACACGCTCCCACGCTTCCATGGTAGCACTGTACACCCAGTGCGGCCTAATTCTACACATCTCGTCTCTAGACGTCGTCTTTGCATATTCTTGATATACACCACGGGAACCGGATTGGCTGACACAGTACTTGAATCATACCGTTGTGCAGAATGAAAATGTGCACATTTTGAATGTGTCGTGTAAAATATCGCATCACCACGGTCTAGATCACTGTAAACTCACCGTGTTGCATATGCTTATGATGGTACATACCGCGATCATCCATCAGTGGATTTAGCAATCAATTTAAAAAGTAAAACGTTAAAAAATGCGAACGAAATAGCGAGGAGTTTTGTAATCTAGTACCTATTAGTACATTATGCCACAAGGGAGGAAAGTGCGTTTTTTCACCGAGTGTGAAGTTTGATGCCCGAGCGAAGCGAGGGCAGAAATTCACACGAGTTGAAAATGCACTTCATCCCTTGTGGCATACAATATTTTTTCCCGATTTCGTTAAAATAACGACATTTCTTGCGTCGCAAAATCGTCATCTTCCCCAATTCGTCATCTTCCCCAAACCACGACTCCTCCCTGAGTAATAGAGCTTCTAGCGGGAGTCATGAGCCCCTTTACTCCATAGGGAGTAATGAAATTGTACCGCGCATGCGCACATGTTAATAATGATCATCGGTCAATAATAGGCTATTTATTGCATGCAAGAAATGTGGTTATTTTAGATCAGTCGGGGAAAAAATAATTTTGATCGACGTTTCTATCAGACAACTTGAATATTTTGCGTTCAACGCTTGTGACGCGGCGTCAGGTCAGTGAACTTCACTTCAGGGCTACCCCACAGGTTGTACGAACAGAATATCTTTCAACGGCTACTCCAATAGCTTGATCGCGTTCACGTCTCCTCACTTTTCGTATTATAGTTATCGAAATTACGGTGCACAGAGACTCTTACACCATAGCACGACACACAGTAGATTTAAAATACAGGGCGAAACAATTTTTATAAAATGCTACACTGAGAAAAAGAATAGTATTTTCTACTATACCAATAGTTCCCGGGGGGAACGTCTATATAGATAGTTTTTGATAGTATATATTCAATTGGTTAAATTATAATTATTGTTGCAACCATGATTTTTTGTCACTGTCGGAACTATAAAATGTAATCGTTCACCCTGGGAACTATTTTTTATGGTATAAAGTCAGTATTGGTGCTTTTACTATGTTATTTTTTCTCAGTGTATGCCAGCAACAAGGTCTATAAATGTGTGTCTTTATATCCCCAATTTAGTTGGAGATTACGTCTGTTCTATCAAAATTTCGTTTCGTGAAAACTGGTTATGACTAATCGGCTAAGCATATTATTAGTCAAAACCTGCTTAGGATTTCTAACTAGGTGAGAATCTTTAATTTTTTACACTTTTTTTAGTGCACTGCCGACAAGATCAATTGTTCACTCGCTGCACATTTTTTTACAACCAATGGTTTCTTTTTTTTTTTCTAATTTGATTGATTACATAGGGCAATGGGCGACTGTACTGTAAACCTAATTTTTTTTCTTGTTACCTCGATGTACCTCTATCCGCGGACCAAACCAATTTTTATCAGCATGTTTTAGAAATTTTTTAGCATGTTTCAAAATTTTTTTTCCATTTTTTAATACTTTTTTCACATTCAAGGTAAAGCACTAGAACGGGTCGTTGAAAAAATTCGAAATTCAATACTAAAAGACATTTAATACGTGGAAAACATACAGCAAGTTTCGCAGCAGTCCGAAGTCTCTGAAAAGTTCGTATGTCGGGCGGGGCAGAACTGCGGACCTATAGACCTACAGACAGACAAACGGACAGCCAGAAATGCGAAAATGCTTTTGTTAAATTCTGGGACATGCACAACATATATCTAAATGATAATCCGACAAGCGACTTTTTTAGGATTCCAGTACTTTGTCTCCTTACATATTTTGTATAGGATGAGAAAGTAAAAAAAATTAAACGTTTTCACAGAAGAAATCTTGTATGCACATTGTACAATCGTTCGCCGCTGTCGATGTCGATTGCGGCGAAGAAGACGGATGCGCCTTTGGCCCGGATAAATATCCTCCGGTGAATCACAGGTTAATCAAATCGCGCACGCTAACGCGGCAGACCTTGTATACAATATGACGTCGCGCTGAATGTAGATCGATCTTTTAAACGTCGGACCCACCCATATAATTTTCGTCGTCTCGTTTGTCTGTAATTTCTTTTTCCCCACAATTCCTCGCAATTCCTCCCCCCCCCCCCCCCCCCCCCCCCCCCCCCCCCCCCCGACCCCACCCCCGCGCACCACGAAAAATATTCGTGCGGCAGAGCCGTATACTGCTCATCGACCCCCCCAATACATATTTGGATGTTTTTATTTGATATAGTATTTTACCATAGGCGCTAGGTCGCTACCACGAGCTGGCGGCGACAACAGAGCGAGAGAGCCGTGTACGTGTAATGAGTCTAACTCAGCTCGGTTAGTATAATTTATCTGCGTTGTAATGCGAGAAGTGAGTAGAGCTGCTCGGTAGAGAGCACGGCAGGGGGTGCCTGTCGGTGTCTACCGTAGATATATCCGCAAGGGATCCCGCCCTTTTCGTATAATTGCTTTGTTTATCGTCCCCAATCAGAACTCGGACTTGGATATTAGCATATACGCAAAACACGAATTCTCGTATTTTTATTTTTTTACCAAGAAGGCGAAAACTACCAGCAATAACAATACAACCCACCTTCAGTTGGTCACTCGTCACTTTTGCTGTGTCTTACACAGTTCGCTGTACAGGCCGGGCTAATTCCAGGCATTTCATTTCTACGCGTCTCGTTTTTACATATCCTTCCGATCAACGTCGATAAAAGTGCCGAATTGATCGAAAGGTTCGAGGTTCGTATTTCTAATTGCTAAGAAAATTATTTATTTATTTATTAGTTTACGGGATAAACCCTTTTAGATACAATATTAAAAATACATCAGTAAATTGATAAATTATGAAAATATCTCTACTATTTGAATAATATCACCAGTTCGCGTCTTAATATATAATAAAATAGACAAAATATATTTCATTAGTTCATTTTAACATTAATAACTACCATACTGGTTATTTGCCTTTGGTTGCCCGATTATTTTGGAATACAATCACTCAAAGATGAGAATTCGCCGCCCAATAGCTGCTTTGAACTTACTGACCGATAGTTTGAAGTTAACTATCTCCCCAATGGTATTGGCGAAATTATGCTGAGCTATGTTGCTAAAGAAATTATTTGCCAAAGTTGTAAGATCGACGCCGGTCCGGATTGAATAAATCTTGGTTTCACTACTTGGAGGAAATAATTTTACGACAATTATTCCATTTCCGGCAATTTCCTTCGAATATAAAAAAATACCTTTCCAGGCATTGCGCCATTTTATCATAACTCTCTCTCGGCCTCGTTTAATCAGCATCGCACAGAATGCAGTAGTTGACTCGGTCGGTCTGTCTGTGGCCGGGCGGCCGGTCGGCCGGTCGCCGCTCGAAAGAGGCACACACGGGGATACGCCGCGCGTCTCATGCATATGTAGCGATCTTGCAGCCCACTGTCGCAGCGCATAAGACCCCGTGGAGGAATCTCTCCCACTTCGATTCGAAACCCCGTTTCCTCCCCCTCGCGCGTACCGCGACGCTCCACCACCCTCCGCCAACCCTCCGCGCTATGCAAGCCTTTCTCTTGTATCCCTGAAGCAGCGCAGTACAAGAAGTAATTAACATTTTTATGCCGGTCGCCTCTCTCGCTTTTGTATCGAAAAATTTATCATATTTCTTGGCTCTCTCGTTCATATATATACACAGAGTCTACGCACGGTATATGACACACTGTAAAAAAAATTTGTTCGAAAATTAATGAATATTGGTTGGTATTGGAAGCACTTTTACATAAACTGTTTCTAAAATTCCAACCGTGGGTGCGTTGCAACTTTACAGTAAAATTTGTATTTTTAATGAAAATTTCTGTAAATTTTAGGCGAAAGATTTTCAACTTTAATGTCTGGTATTTTTATTTTACAAAAAAGTGCATTAATGTTCAATTAATGTAAGTAATGTAAGCAAGTTTCAATGTCTAGTACATTAAATTTACAATTTATTTTTATGGTGTATACTCGACGTATACGTCACAGTTGACTCGTTAGTTATCAAATGTTACGTTCGTGTATACACACATTAATAATGATAATAATAAATGAAAAACGATTTGTCGACTGAAGAGTCACGATCCTCGATGAAAGATCGAGTGGATCGTCACAAAAAAAAGAACAAAAAAAACTCGTTAAATCCGTGCCAGGAATTGTCAAGCGGCTGCGCGCGTGCCACGCGCGTGTCATTTCTCTCGTTCGTTGAATCATATCCTAATTAATGCATTTATACGATTCGTTGAGTCATTCGGGCGTTATGGATACATACACGTGGCGCAGCTGCGATTGGAACGGCGGCGACTCGGCATTGCGGAACGCTCATTGACACCGATCGACGCGGGGCTCGATTCGTGGGCGCAGGTGATATCGAATGATTAACCGATCGAGAACTGCTCGTGAGAGCAAATTAAGAACTCTATCGTTGCTTCTTTTTGTTGTTGGTTTTTTTTTTCTCGAATTCTCGCCTGCGACTCAACTTGGCGCATTGAAGATGTGCGCATGCGGACCGGTAATGATACAGGCCGAACGTCCAAGTTGCTTATACGCCCGTACGGATGAGTTTACGAGAGTAGGCAGGTAGCTGATGTAGAGGCTCAGGATACGCCGCTGGCTCGTGACTCATTTCATCCGCCGGTAAATTTTAACAGGAAAGCTCCCTTCTGCTCCCTGCAGCGGCGCGTATCAACGCATCGTTTGATGCTCACTGGGCATCTTCCATTAGCCAGCGCCATTAGATCTACCTTGAGTTATGTGCGTGGTTAACGCGGATAGCGCCGGAGGCACACTTTTCTTACTGGCGCGCACGTATCCTCTCTCGATAAGATGAGATGACCGGAGTAAAAAGATGTAACGACTTGTGTTTGTGTGTTATCGCATTTGTTGAACCAAGTAATGGGTGCGAGGAATGATACTGAAAATGCCGCTTTTATTTTTGCTACTTTACGTCTCGGGAATGTTTTGCGCAAGTGGTATATGCTTAAATCCTGACCCTCGCGCGGCAATGTTTTTTTCCCCCTCTAACCATGAGGTTAATCGGAACGGTATGACCGTTGAGCTCGGCTATGGCTAGGGACTAAACTAAATTTTAGGACTAAACACCTCGTCGTATTTTATCTCGCAAAGGTCGAAGCAATGATTGTAACAGTATATTATGCCACAGGGGCGGAAAGTGCGTTTTTTCACCGAGTGTGAAGTTTGATGCCCGAGCGAAGCGAGGACAGAAATTCACACGCGGTGAAAATGCACTTCCTCCCTTGTGGCATACGATATTTTTTTTCACTCGCGACTGCCCGCTAGGGCAAAAAGACGGGGAGTTATGCGTTTCACTGCGATCCACCGGCTCGGCACGTTTCGCAAGTGCCTACAAACGTCGAAACGGCAAAAAATTACTTAACAGATTTTGGTATA
>JAPYZD010011486.1:0-10421 GCA_030522725.1 Ichneumoninae sp. B BG-2022a
TATTTTGCCCTGCGTATTAATTATTTTTCGACCTCCGTAATTTTCCTTGCGTATTAATTATTTTTCTATTTTCTTATTTCCCCCGCGTATTGATTATTTCTTTTTGTTATTTTTGAACTTTTCGCCCCGTTCTCTCTTTTTTTTTCATTGGTTATTATAATTGTTATTACGGCCCCTTTTCTTTCGTTTGGATTATTATTTAGATTGTTTATTCTTGTTTCCAAATCCCTTCAACGTACCTGTACCGGCGTTGAAGGGGCCGCATATTATCACTATTTTGTTATTGACCATTCACTGAACAAATTATTATTAAAAGTAATTTCTTTCACATTTCTACACAAAACTCTGGAGTATTATCTCCCCCTTTCTCTCGTCCTATATTTCCCCGATTGCCCCGTTTGGAAGCGTTATTTAAAGGGAAATATCATCACAACAGCTATGTGTGTATATACAGCTATATACACACGTACAAGTACGGGTGTGCCTCTAGTATATATCTGAAGTTATGTCCCACCCATATTTTTATTTCTCGCCGAAACGACGGCACCGCGTATCGAACCCTCGACGTACCGGTGCTCTGGTTTAGAGACGAGCACGTTAACCACGAGACCAACGCACTGGTCTGCGAGCGGACACTCATACACTTCATATCGAGCCTCTCGGCGAAAGAGCTTCGGGAAGCAACGGATGATGGCGCAGGTAACAATGCCTTCTCCATAAAGGCCAAGCAGTAGAACTTTTCTAAGGAAACAATTGGAAAATAGCCCGAAAAGTGCTACCACTGCGGGAAGGCCGGGCATTGGAAGAACGAGTGCCGTTCCATGAAAAAGGTGTGGAAGCAGGGCGAAGCCAGCGCAGGTGACGAGAGCAGAGGCAGTGCCTTCGGAAGCATCGGCGCAGCGTACACAGCCTTATCGGAGGAGCATTTGGAAGACTGGTTTATGGACTCTGGAGCAAGTCAGCACATGTTATCGAAGCATGAATAGTTTGTCAATTACCAACATTTATCTGCGCCAGTTCAGGTGAGAGTAGGGAATGGAAAATAAACCTCGCACCTGGGTTCGGAGACATTAACATCTTGTCGTTTAATAGGTATCAGTGGAAGTGGAACCATCTAATCCCTGTGCTCTACGTACCAGACCTCAAGTATAATCTGTTCTCTATGTCTTCAGCTTTCGACAAGGGTCTCGTCTTTGAGTCCGATCACCAGCAACGCCGACTGCGAAGGAACGAGACAACAGTTGCAGTGGGACACCGCTTGGAGGATCTCTACCAAATGAAGTTCAAATCACAACAACACAGTATCGGGTCGAAGCAGATCCAAGCTCACTTCAGCGACAACGGGTCGCTCAAAATTTGGCATGAGCGTTTGGCGCACCAAAACATCCCGTACGTTCGCACGGTGCTGAAAAAATAGAACATCGATACGATGCCGGAAAAGGACTGGTACTGTGATGGATGCAATCAATGTAAGATGTGCAGGAAGCCTTTCCCGTCGAGTCGCTCGCAATCGAAGAGACCTGATGATCTCATTCATGCCGATCTCTGTGGACCAATGGAACATCTAGCCATTGAAAAGTCAAGCTACTTCTTGCTCCTCAAAGAATATCTCTCACATTACAGATTTGTTTATTTTTTGAGCCAGAAATCGGAAACAATAAAGCATATCGAAGGCTTTCGAAAAAGCACGGAATCTCAGCTAGGCTGCACAATCAAAGCGCTAAGGACAGACAACGTAATTTCGTAAATTTGAACCCTTTTCATCATTCGTATCTATAAAATATAGATACGAATGATGAAAAAGGTTCATATTTACGGAATGAAATAAGCGAAATGCGCATTCAAAGTACTACCTGTCTGAAACTATATTTTCGAAGAAATGAGTGTTCCAATAAATAATCTTTCGGTGGATTAGTTATTCGAGTTAGGGATCCGACAAAAATAAAAATATCGGATATCTTTTTTTGCTTTATTAAAAAATTCGCTATTTGAAAATTCGAGATTCCAGCCACCCGAAATTCCAGCCACTCTCTGTACGATCCGTTGCAATCCATATATATTGTAACGTGGCTCATCGACGCACGTATAATTTTCCGTCCCTCAACCCGCAGCACGAAACTCCCGTGTAGAGAGCAATGCTTCGAAACCGAGCATTGCTTCTCCCGCACCGATATTCGCGTAAAAATTGGGAGTACAGACTAGCGTGGCTCAATTTTTCCCGCGTTAAGACCGTGCCGAGAGCGACGCATTTAGGCTCGCCTCTCCCGCACCGATCTCCGCTGAAAAGATTGGGAGCACAGATTGACGTACCTCATTCCCGGGTACAGGGAATGAAACTTGGAGCGTACGTCAGTGGCACGTGCGGCTGGTCAACCTAATACAGTGGTTGATAATTTTTGTCTGCAATTAGGTTTTTGGAAAAAAATGTAGGTCAGATGTTGCGTGGGACGTAACATGACTACTACATCCTCAACTCTGGTATGCCCATTACCCTCGTTCTCTATTATCCCGGGTGTCGATTCCGTCCGAACGGGTCGCGGTTCTTCGACCCCTGACCCGCCCGTTTCATAGCTCGGTGGATTATTTTCGGATCTGGCTGCGACCCCGATCAACGTCTCGATCGGTTTCACAACTATGTCTCCGTTATCGAGGAGTCCGACGTCGACTCCCCGACCTCCGCGCGTGGATTGCCGGAATATTTGCTTTCCATCGAATCTCCCCCTCTATTTTGGGCCGCTCCTGCTTGTCCGTCCTCCGATTCTAGCCTCCTTACGGCCGACACGGCCATACCCCTCCCCTTCCCATACAAGCTCCCCATAAGCGGAAGAGCTTCCTGAAGGAGTGAGGCTATCGTCGGGGCATGTGGCTCGACGGTAGCTCGGCCGACTTCGCATCGGGCTTCGCGTCGCTCGAACCTTCGGTGGCTTTTGCATTAACTGCCTTTGCTTTTAGCTTGGCGGCGGGTTTTCGTGGTTTCGTGGCCGCTATCGCGCATACCTCCGATTTTCCCGGAAAACGATTATTTCATCACTCGGTGCGGAAATAGCCACTTTTCCGCCCGCTTTGCGTGCGTACAACCGCAATTTTGATGAAAAATTTCGTATAATTGCGAAATACTTTTTCTAACTCGTGGAGTAATGTACTATTATGGGGTTGCGGACCGGTCGCGCTTTCCGATTTCTTCCCGCCTCGCGCCCACTTTCCTTCGATTCGTAATAACACGCGTGCGAACGAGACGTACGAGTTGAAATCCTCTCGATCAATAAAAAGAAAATAATCGGGTCTCAAGCCCTCGAAAGCGCGTTCCAACTGTTTTAGTTACGATACGTTTTTCGGTAGTTGGTCATACAGCTCGCGTAGTGCTATTTATAGTCGATTCCGCCTTCCGTATCGTGCTTCTAATTTTGTTTCAATCGCGTCTTCTACGAACCACGCTTGGAAGTGAAGAACAAATCCCGACCAAGAGTGCCACTGGTGTTTATTCTGGCGGTACCAACTACGCGTTATTCCCTTTAAAACCTCAGGCAGGAGTGTTAATCGGGCCTCCCCCGATATATTTCGCGCATCGCATTTATCTTTAAAATTCGCGAGAGTTTTCGTTGTTCTCTTTTTTCAGTCCGTCGAAACTCACGCCCCATTTATACGCGTGTTCGACACTCGGTAGGCTCCGCTCGTGAAAATTGCTACTACTCATTCGCGTGCTTCTACCGTCTCGGTTTCGCGACTCTCCGCTCTCTCTCCGCGCATAATTGCCCAATTTGCGCGCTCCGCGTCATGCTCTCGCCTTTCGAGTCTGACTCTCTCTCTCGTCGTCTATCGCGCGACTCGTTTGACGAACGCGATGACTCTCTCCGCTCTCCGCACCTCCGCTCTCCGCACCTCTCGTCTCCGATCGCGCGAGTGTGTCGACGATTGTGACGACTCTCTCTCCCGACGCAGGTGGATTTTTCTGGGCTTTCTACGGTGTGACGGTCTCTCGTCCAGCACGTCCCTACGTCTCTCCCTTGAGTCATGTGAATCCACGTATCCTCTCCGTGGTTTGCCAGTACTCAAGGCTGCCGGCCTTCGATGTTCCTCGTCTCGCTCGGACCCCTTTCGAGTCCGTCGCGCTCGCCGTTTCTCTCGATCGCGACCCTCCCCTCTGGCGAGAGACTGTCCACGCGGCTCGTGTACTCAACTCGCGGTTGTCGTGCTAAGGGGCCCCCGCGAGGCTCTCTTTCCTCCCCGCGACGTCCCTCTCCCTCCGAAAGGGAGGTTAAATGTTGGAATAATTGTTCGGTGGTGTTTAAGGGGTCGGCCGGGGTTAATGCCGGGAGTCTCCTTTCAATGCGCGTATTCGGGGGTGGCTCCACAACCCCCGCGTCCGCTTGGGCGGCCAAGCTCATGGCTCCTAGCCGATGGGCCTGATCGTTTGGGTCTTTTTCTCCACCTCCAGGGGAGAGGAGGGTTCCATACGTGCTCCTGCAACTCCATCACGCCTACCTGTCGCCTTCCCTCGCCGTCGGTCAACGTGAGACGCAAAATCAACGTGCAGAGCTCCGAGCCTTTAAGCAGCGGAGCTACTCGGCCACCCACATATTAAAGCAAGGCATGCGCGACGAAGTCGATTGTATGCTCGCGGACGGAGTGATAAAATGGTCGAATAGCGAGTGGAATAGTCCAGTGGTCATGGTTAGGAAGCCTAACGGAAAGTATCGATTTTGTTTAGACTTTCCCAAAGTAAATAACGCAACAAAAAAGGACGCGTATCCGCTCCCATATATGGACGGAATTTTAGATTGACTGAGATCAGCACGTTACATCTCGACGCTCGATCTCAGCCAGGCACATCACCAGATCCCCTTAGACCCCACGAGCAAGGAGACAACAACGTTCACCGTCCCGGAGAGGGGGTTGCTACAATTCACGAGAATGCCGTACGGATTGAGCCCCCGCCACATTTCAAAGACTCCTCGACTCACTAATAGGCCCGGAGCTCGAACCACACGAATTCGCCTATTTCGACGATATAATTATCGTAAATGAAACATTCGAGGAATATTTGGAATAGGTTTAAAAGATCCTCGGAATAGTCAAACGGGCAGTGTTAGTGATTAACACTTTAAAATGTAAATTTTGTCGCGACGAAGTAAAATATCTCGGGTTTTTAGTTAACAAAAACGGGCTTCAAACCGACCTAGAGAAATTAACGCCGATTTTGGAGTATCCGAAATACCGAAATATAGCTGAGACGATTTACAGGGATGGGCTTCTGGTACAAGCGCTTCATCCCCGAATTTGCGGAAATCGCAGGACCGCTACACGGTTTCACGAGCGCGAAAGCGGCTTGGGAGTGGTAACGGTCACAGGATGCCGCATTCGCGCGATTAAAAAAATCCTTGACAGAAGCGTCGGTACTGACGTACCCGGACTTTTCCTCCCCTTCATTCTGCATACCGACGCGAGTGAAAGGGGACTGGACGCTATCTTACACCAGTTAAACGACGGCGAAGAGAAAATAATAGCATGCGCCAGGCGTACACAGAGGTGGGCCGCTGTGGCGACCACCCCCCCCCCCCCCCCCCCGCAGGCCGAACCTTTCTAAGAAAGCCGCCGTGCCGATGTAAACGAGCGGAAGTTCGTCGTTCCACCCGAACAACGACAGAGAGTACTGAGAGAAGTACACGACGATGCCTCGGCGGGCCACTCGGGGACCGATCGAACTTATACCTAGCCGTACTTTATTATTGGTCCGGCATATATCGCGAGGTACGTAATTACGTAACGAAATGCGATACGTACCAACGGCATATAGTCGAGCAGCAGGGCCTCGCGGGACTCATGGGGAAGCGAAGTATTAACCCTGGGCCGCCGTGGCCGCAGATGTAATGGGCCTGTTGCCGCGCACGAAAAGCGGCTACACGTACATCCTCGTCTTCGAGTATTTATTTTTCAGATACATCAAAGTCGCTGAAAACAGTGGACGCGAAATCAATCATTAAAGAATTCGAGAGCCGGGTCGTTTATCGGTGGGACACATCACGCGTGTTACACACCGATAACGGAACGGAATTTGGTGTCTACCGTACGACAGTGCCGCCCTATCACGCTCAGGCCAATCCGGTGGAGAAAGTGAATCGGACGTTTAAAACGATGATCACCTCGTACCTCGGGAATGCCCACCGTGAATAGGATAAGCACGTGCACGAATTACAATATGCGTACAATCCCGCGCCATACGCTATCCTCGGCAACGTGAGTCCCCTCTTCTTAAACAATGGTCGAGAGCTGTGGCCTCCGGGCTTCGCGTGTAGCCTCGCCGAACCCCCACCCACGCTCACGAAGCCGAGCCGTAAGTGCTCACGAAGCCGAGCGCCAGGCAAAATATTATAATTAAGGGCGGCGAGACCTGACATTCCTGGCTAACGACCTAGTCTTAAAGAAAAATCGTATGCTATCCTCGGCCGCACAGAATAAGGCGGCCAAGTTAGCCCTGAAGTACGCGGGACCGTACACCATAGCGAAAGTAATCTCTTCCGTCGTCGTCGAGCTTGACGAAATCGCGGGGAGAAATGTGAGACGACACCACGTAAAGGACATCAAGCCATACGGGATATAAAAAGGATCCACACAGTTTAATTTAGAACAATTAGAAGGTTTTTTATTCGTTTGTATTCGAAAAATTTTCGGAAAAAACTTATTATCGTCGAATTTTCATGAACTCTCTTTTTTCTTTCCCTCTGTAAAATAAATTTCAAGGGTTGTATCCCTCATGGATTAAGTTGTGTAATATCCCGGTAAATCCCTTCTTCCCCCGAGAGACATTCAAGATCATGGAGACACCGAAGACTAGGGAAGAGTGGGTGAAGACTCATATGATACGTGAGCTAGTTCATTGGATCGAGTTAATCCCAGAGCTCACCGATTTCGTCCAGCTAACGCTCTGCGACCTAGTGAGCGGGGGCTGGACCTACCCTCCCCCTCCCGCACGTCCGGATCAGACAACGGTGTCGTTGGAGATCTCCAGACCCTCGGGACGATGAACTTACGGGAGGGAGGCATACACTCCGCAGGAGGGAGACTGGGCGGCCATCGCCCCGGGTCCAGGGGACGATGTCGTCCAAGGACAGAATCGTCCTTCTCCTGGACATGGCCGAGCTCGAGGTCAGGCCAGAGAAGGTGCGCTAGTACTACCGGGTGAACGCCCGACCGCACCACAGGAGCGAGCTGCGGTGCTGGGATGAGCCCAAGGTAGTGGGATTCGTCGAGTGGACAATGGCTGGGTTGCCGAACGACCGTGTCCCAAGCCGGCTCTAGTCGAGGTACTCGAGGAACCGAAGCTCGGATAGAGCTCCAACGGAGATCATTCCTTCAAGAAAAGGCCCGTCGAGGACATCACGAAAAAGGGGCGCAAGCTTTTTATCGACGATCGCCCGGCTTATGCCAATTATTTCGACGATGGACATCAGTGGGAGAGCTGCACCATATCTTTCCGCGAGAAGTTCTGCTGGATCTGCCTTCAGCAAAACACAACGACGGAGACATGACCGGAAGGCCTCCATTATCGTCCCCTCTAGGACGGGAGGACGGAAAGCTCCGTTAAAAAAAAACCCATGTATCGTAAGTCCCCCAACTTCTTCCGGCTTAGGATTTCTACCCTTCCCTTTCGTTGACAAAAAAAGGAGAAAAGAAAAGGGGGAAGAAAACGGAAAAATGTAGAATTTCGTTTTTTTGTTTGTATCATTTTGTTTTTTTTGTTGTTCAAAGGGACCGAAATTGATCAGAGGGAGGAGAACTTCCTTAGGAGTGTGCCGAACGGTTAGGCAAAAGTAGTAGTTAAGGAATAAAAATAATTAATCCCATACCAAACCAACCATGGCTTCGCGTTCCATTTCTTTGTTTTGTTGTCTTGTTGTCTTGTTGTATCTGTCAATTCCAACCTCGGAGGTAGAAAATTGGTGGCGGGGTGAACGTCAAAAATGTGTGTGTTATCGAATCCTCGAACCTGTGGTGGAGGTAAGTGATGAACGCCGGGGGAGCCTGTAACCCTTCCCACGGGAGTCATGCTTAAAATCCCTCGCTCGAAGGATTTATATATCGAAACGTATCGTTGGCTGACCAATCGGGACCCCAGTCGCTTTCAAGTTTGCTTTTTTTTTTACAAAAAAAGGAGTTTAAATAGAGTATGGGATCGCGGTCGCAGTACCTAACCACCTTGAGTTGTGTAATGCGCGTTTGGGGAAAGGGGAGTTGTAACGTGGCGCATCGACGCACGTACAGTTTTCCCTCCCTCAACGTGGGGAGAAAACGTCCAGCAAGTCGGGGGTAAAACTGGGAGATTCTCGGACGACTGAGGGCCATTTTCGACGTGCCGACGGGACAATCAAGCGAATGAGAACCTTTTTCTTCATACAAGAACGACTTCTTGTATTTCGAGCGACTCGGCGAAGAAAGCGCGAGGCGACGGTGGAACCGACCTCGGAGGATAATCATCGACTCCACGAACGATCACCGGAGATCCGTCCCCGTGGAGCCTCACCGAGGGAGCTGGGCCTGGTGGGTAGGGGTACAACATTGAAGAAGAGGAGGCTGACCTGTACCCCGCCGCCATGCCAGGTCCAAAGAAAGAGCCGAGGATAATCGGCCGATGCCGGCCATGGTCATTGTCGCCGCCGGCTGAGTAGAGTCGGTAACGTTCCCCGCGCAACCCCCCCCCCCCCCCCACCTCCCCCGCGCCACTTCCGCTAGACCTGGCGAGTCGAAGGCTCGCCACTTGTGGGTTGGACGCGTTAGGCATAAGAGGTAATTTTGAAGATTCGTTAGTGTGACCGATAAATCAAGCCGAGGGGACGCCAAAGAAGGTCTACTTCGCTGGAAATCCGTCGTCCAGTTTCCGGTGGGTGGAAAACGCATCCCGAGATATAAAGGGAACGTAATCCGAGGTGCTGCGACACCTTAGTTGAGTCTGCAATAAGTAGTCTAGTAGTTAATACGTTTTGTTGTGGAGAGTCACGGCGCCTCCGCCCCCCCCCCCCCACGCCGCGAGAAGGATTTACCTCTCGCCGATTCTCGTTCGCCTGGCTTCCGGTTGCTTCGACGACGAGTCGCCCATTCGAGTCATTTTGTGGTTTGTTCTTATTTTTCTAATTCGGAGGCCATAAGGGCCAATTTTTGTTAGATAGTGTCGAATAATCTTGGCGGAGATAACGGTTGTGCACGGCTGCTTCCGCTGTGACCAACTCCCGGGGACGCCTCACGTCCCAGGGTAACATCGTCCTAATTCTTCTAATTTTAGTTAATTTCCTAAAATCGCGTCACGTCTTAAACGGGGATAATTATAATTAGGTTTAAGTTTTTTAAGTGTTCAAAAGTATTAGGGGCTCAGCCCTCAATTATTATCTACCCCTTGTTATACGGCTGGACGAACAATTTATTTCTTGCTTGTATTCTTTTTTTTGTCACTTTAAAACTTAATAATTTTGTTTGATTTATTCTCTTGGCTGATAAACTATTGTCAATAAATTATTGTCCGTGCCCCCGAAATATTGGTCCAGCGGTGTTTCTGGAGGGCCTTTCGGCCCCCCGTAACCCCATTCCCGGTATTAAAAGTGGAAGGGCGAACTGGCGCACCCCGGCTTGGTTTTCCTAGGTAACGAGGAAAAACCTGGTGCCCTCCTGGTAAATAAAAATAATTAAGGCGTCATCCTGTAGCGCGCTTTACCCGGCCACTCCCAGAGCGACCGAGAGTCATGGAGCCCACGATACAATCTATATACAGGGTGTCCCATTTTAATCTTACACCTGATTTATCTCGAAAAATACTGCTCCGGTCAAAAATTGAGTTTAATGAAAGTTTTAGGGTTCGAAGGGGGACATTTAAAAAAAATTTCTTTTTGTACCACAACTCAAAATGGCGGCGTTAAGATGGCCTACATTTTTTTTAATGGAAACACGACATTTCTTTGTCAATAAAAAATTTGTCGGATCAAAAGTAACAACTTTTGTAGGAATTTTTTTTTGATAAAGTCCATAATTTTTGGAGTAGAACACCATTTTTTTAATCAATTTAGTGTTATCCAGGATGTACCACGAGGAGGTAAAGTCTTTAACATCCCGCGTGTGTGCGTGCGTGCGTGAGCACGTGAGCGTGTGAGCGTGTCAGCGTATGAGTGTGTGAGTGTGAGTGAGAGTGTGAGGAACACTCACAAGGATGAGGTCTCTGCGGCTCGTCACATCCGCAGTATTTTTCGACTCCAAACACTCCTTGTGAGTGTTCTCTGAACTCTTAAAGGTGTTCGAAGATTCCCCCATTCAGGTTTCAGCATGCCTGAACTCTCCTCTCGAAACCATCGACTGTTCGTAAGAGAACATCTCTCGGGATTGCACGGCAGGCAGCTCTTATCTGCACCCTCATATCTCTTGTGTTGTTGGAGCTTGACGAT
>JAPYZD010011499.1:0-11111 GCA_030522725.1 Ichneumoninae sp. B BG-2022a
TTGATTTTTCTTGTTTTTTACATGGAAAAATGTGCAAAAGTCAAAATAAAGATAAAAATCTGAAAAAATTCATACGTATTCCGAAAAATGAACGAATCACTTTTATAAAAAAAAAAGTTGAGTTACCATATATTTTGATGAACAATTTTTGCTTCAACAATTTGTTAATAACATTTTGAAATTATTATTATGTAAAATAAGTATTTTCAATGCCTATAATAAGTATGAATTTTTCATATTTTTATAACATCGGGAAGTGTTTGCAATTCTTGCCCGAATTTCTCGAATTTAGGCAAAATGACCACTCGCTCCAACCTCTTTAAGGAATTTTTAAAAATAAAAGTTGAAAATTGGACACAATAAAAATAAATATTATACAATAAAATTATAATAATTATAATAATTATATAATTATATAATAATAATATTATAATTATAATTTTGATAATATTATGTATTATATTATTTATAATATTATTAATATTATAAATATTACTATTATTAAATATTATCATTAATAAAAACATAATTTTTTTCTTAAATAATTTCTAAAAAAATTATTTCACAATGTTAAATATTCATGTTTCATGCGACTTTTAATTTTGGGAACGAGTTTGATAATTCTGTGCTCGATTTCGAATGTGTGTCAATGTTTCGGGCGAGACGGAGGCCTGGGCCAAATATCAGCTGGCTATTATCGTCTGCGAGCGAAAGGATTTAAAGGCGCTTGACCGAAAACCGTTCGACGACCGTTTTTAGTCAATTCTCCTTTCTCCAATAGTGTTTTAAAAAATCTTATCGAAGAGATAAAAAAATGTCTCTTGGTATTAATTTCGCATAAGTTCGAGAGAAATGAGATAAAGTTGCAAATACTTCTCGATGGTATAAAAAATCTGAAAAAATGCATGCATATTAAAGTTACTGAAAAGATTGATTCCGCATAATAACGAGTCGAAAATATTATTAACAAATTACCCGGCAACCTATTTTTTTTTTATTACGAAAATAATTCGTTCATTTTTCTAAATGCGTATGAATTTTTTTAGATTTTTTAATTTGCTTTGAATTTTGTGATTATTGTCCATATAAAAAAAAATTCAAAGCACATTTAAAAATCTGAACAAATTCATTCGTATTTAGAAAAATGAACGAATCATTTTCATTAAAAAAATGGCTTTGCGGGAAATTTTTTTTCATCAATTTGGTAATAACATTTTGGAATAATTATTATGCAAAATAACCTTAAATATTAATTCCTTAAGGGGAAATGAAATATCGCGGTCGGTAATGAAAACTGTAATCAACTTTTCTCAAGGTCGGTAATTTTCTCGAGGAAAAAGCAAGTTCGCATATGGCCCGAATTAATTCTTTTTTCAAAAAAATTTCCACCATTGAATAAAGTCAATTTGAAAATTACAACTATCTCTCTCGCACGCACAGCCGTTTCACTCCCCCTTAAGAATTCATTCAACTATTCAATTCAACAGCTAAAAAAAAAAACAATTTCCTCGTCAGCGGCCTCGAAAATTTTCTCACGTGCGCGTTTTTTTCCTCTTCGAATTTCCTCGTCTATAGAGATTAAAAAAAAAGATAATTGAATTTTCATCTTCAGCGAGTGGCCTTGAAATTTTCGCATGTCAGCATTTTTTTCCTCATCGAATTTTCTCGTCTATAGAGATTAAAAAAAAAGAAAATTGAATTTTCATCTTCAGCGACTGGCCTTGAAAAATTCGCACGTGCGCATTTTTTTCCTCCCCGAATTTCCTCGTCTATATAGATTAAAAAAAAAGAAAATTGAATTTCCATCTTCAGCGAATGGCCTTGAAAAATTCACACGTGCGCGTTTTTTTTTTTAAAGAAAATTAAATTTTCATCTTCAGCGAGTGGCCTTGAAAAATTCACACGTGCGCGTTTTTTTCCTCCCCAAATTTCCTCCTCTTCAGAAAATATAAAAAAAAGAAAATTGAATTTTCGTCTTCAGCGACTGGTCTTAAAAATTTCGCACGTGCGCGATTTTTTCCTTCCCGAATTTCATCGTCTATAGAGAAAATATATATATATATATATATATAAAAAAATAAAAAAAAAATCTCGTTCCGCAACTCAACGTCGCTAGCGCACGAGATTCCAAGAATAATCCGTCGTCCGTTATCCCCCGCGTAAATTTATCGTCTCCCAACGGAGCGTGGCGCTCACGCGACGATAACTCGCTTAAATTCGTTGAGCACGTTCCTCCGTCCCTATCGTAGTATTTTGTCTTCGCGGTCACGGCAGCGCTCGCTCGGGCAAACGAACGAAGGAAAGAGTACGAGAACTTCGTCGTTCCCGTCGCATTCGTTATGTAAGCGATCGATGTGTGCTTCCTCGCCCGGCAACGGGACAACAATTTTTCCTCGCGCACGTTGCTACACCCAGAAAAATAATTTATTTGGCTTTAAGGAAAATATTTGTTTGACTTAAATAAACATTTATTTAAATCGGATAAATATTTATTTAAATCGGATAAATATTTATTTCAATCAGATAAATATTTATTTCAATCGGATAAATATTTATTTAAATCAGATAAATATTTGTTTAAATCAGACAAATATTTTACTTGAACCAAATAAACGGTGGCCGTCAAATAAATTATTTTTTTGGGTGTATATAGGAAGAAAAAGAAAATCGTCGAACCGCCATGGTGAAAATATTTCTCTGACTACTCTTGGATGATAAAAAAAACTCTAAACGGAACATTTCAGTGAATTTCAGAGTTTTTCAGAAATTTTCAGAGTTTTTCAGAAATTTTCGTCCGAGTTTCTGTGCTATTTGATAAATGTCTCTAACATTTTCTCAACAGAGCCTTCGGCAGTCACAATTTATCAGAGAAATTCTGAGTGTTTTCGATAAATTGTGGAAAACTCTGATTTTCGCTTTTTTTTTAACTGACAAAGTACGTTAAGAGAAGATACGAGTTTTCTCTAAGATCTGCTCATTCTGTTACTTATACCAAGAGCAGAAATTAAAAGAAGAAAAACTTCAAAATTTTGGAAATTTTGGAAATTTTGGAAATTTTGGAAATTTTGGAAATTTTGGAAATTTTGGAAATTTTGGAAATTTTGGAAATTTTGGAAATTTTGGTCTAGATAATGTTGCTTCAGAGAATTTCAGAGAACTTACGAGTTCTGTCTAACATCTAATTATTCTTTTAACCCGTTGTAAATCAGCGAAAATGAATTTGGGAAAATGAATTGAATTTTCCAGATCACAGAAATTCCGAATACTTTTCGAAAAATTATGAAAAACTCTATTTCTAAGATCTTTCTAGATTTCTAAGAGTTCTGTCTAAGATCTACTAATTACCTTACTCGCCGAAAATCAGCGAAAAATTTGAGTTTTCCCTATAAATGTTCGCGAATATAGAAAATGATTAGCCACAGAAAACCAACAAAACTCCCAATTATTAAGAGAAGTCTGCAGAGAAGATCGGAGATAATCAGAACAATCACGAATATTAAGATTCCCAAAAATCTCAGACATTTCCTTAAAAGTGCCAAAACTTACAGAAATTCAGAGTAATTATTCATAGAAAATTTTGACAAATTTCCTCGACCCTTTCAGACAAATTTTCAGACACATTCACAGAAACAAATTCTGAAAAAAAACCTGTACTATAGATTTTATTTCTACATCCATATTATTTAGCGATATAAATTAGCGAAAAATTGCAGTTTTCCCGATAAATGTTCACGAATACATAAAATGATTAGGCAGAGAAGATCAGAAATTATCAGAACAATCACGAGTATTTAGATTCACAAAAATCTTAAACTTTTTCTTAAACGTACGAAAACTTAGAGAAATTCAGAGGAATTATTCATAGAAACTTCTGACAAATTTTCTGAGACTTTCAGACACATTCACACAAACATTTTCACCCGAGCAAAACCCCAAATTCCGAAAAAAAAAAAAAAACCTCTACAATAGATTTTATTTTTACATCCACATTATTTATAAATCAGAAAAAAATTGCAGTTTTCCCGATAAAGGTTCGCGAATACATAAAATTATTAGGCAGAGAAAGCCATAAAAATTCCCAATTATTAAGAGAAGTCTGCAGAAAAGATCAGAAATTATCAGAACAATCACGAATATTTAGAATCCTAAAAATCTTAAATTTTTTCTTAAAAGTGTAAAAACTTAGAGAAGTTCAGAGAACCTATTCATAGAAAATCCAATAAATTTCCCAATCCTTTCAGACCAATTTTCAGACACATTCACCCAAACATTTTCGCCCTAGCAAACACCCAAATTCCAAAAAAAAACCTCTACAATAGATTTTATTTTTACATCCACATTATTTAGCGATATAAATCAGAAAAAAATTGCAGTTTTCCCGATAAAGTTTCGCGAATACATAAAATTATTAGGCAGAGAAAGCCATAAAAATTCCCAATTATTAAGAGAAGTCTGCAGAGAAGATCAGAAATTATCAGAACAATCACGACTATTTAGAATCCCAAAAATCTTAAACTTTTTCTTAAAAGTGCAAAAACTTAAAGCAATTCAGAGAAACTATTCATAGAAACTTCCAATAAATTTCCCAATCCTTTCAGACACATTCACCCAAACATTTTCACCCTAGCAAAAACACAAATTCCGAAAAAAAACACCTCTATAATAGATTTTATTTCCACATCCACATTATTTAGCGATATAAATCAGCAAATAATTGCAGTTCTCCCGATAAATGTTCGCGAATACATAAAATGATTAGGCAGAAAAAGCCAACAAAATTCCCAATTATTAACAGAACTCTGCAGACCAAATCAGAAATTATCATAACAATCACGAATATTCAGATTCACAAAAATCTTAAACTTTTTCTTAAAAGTACGAAAACTTAGAGAAATTCAGAAGAATTATTCGTAGAAACTTTTGACAAATTTTCAGACACATTCACACAAACATTTTCCCCCTACCAAAACCCCAAATTCCAAAAAAAAAAAAAAAAAAAAAAAAAAAAAAAAACCTCTATAATAGATTCTATTTCCACATCCACACAATCCTTTTTCCACGTTCCCAAACCGTCGCTATATTCAGGGCGTCACGAGGAAATGGCCGGGTTCGACACGGACACGTGGTCGCAGTAAAATCCACCAAACTCTCCCCCCAGAGAAAAAAAAGAAAAAAAGTCTCTCAAACAGTCCAAAAAACCTCCAACAAAAAAAAACAAACCCAATAACAAATTCACCAACCCACCAATAAAAACCCACAAGAAAAAAGTCCTCCAGTGTCTCAGCCCGCAATCCTCGCCTCACGCGCCCGACGCGCGGCTCTCGGAGTTCAAGGTCAGAGCACGGAAAATCCCCAAAAAAAAAAATAAAAAAAAATTAAAAAAAAAATTCTCTCACAGACACAATTTTATCGTCGCGTTCGGGAGTCGCGAGTTCTCGCGTTCCGCCGCCGCGCGACGGGCCTGAAATCGATGAAACACCGTGTAAATGATCGTCCCACTCACCTCCCGTAAGCACGAGTTTGTAGAGTCGTTTCTGCTCCATGGTCGACGTTACTCGCGCGGAACGCGCGGCCTCAAATTTCCGTCGCAAAAAAAAAAAAAAAAAAAAAAAAAACACTTAAACATTTTTTCAATTTAATATATTTTTTTCTGTCCGGCGATTTCAGTCGCGAGTTGGACGAGGATTCGCGCGTTTTGTCGGCGATCGAACTCGGTTCCTGCGTCAGCGCGCGCGACCGTCTGTGTCCGTGCGCGCAGTTTTTTCGTCGGTTCGTCTCGGTCGGGAAACTCGATATATATATATGTATATTTTTTTTTGTTAATTTTTTATTTCGGCACGTGAAACGGGGGCGTCTGCGAGCGCTGTTTGGCGTTGTACTAGATGAACACTTCGCCGTACATGTTGAGACTCGAGGCGGAGAGCGTCGTGCGCGTTGGATACATCGAGAATGGTTATTATTACGGTTTTTTTTTTTTTTAAGTTTTAGGGTACGAGGGAATCGACGGGTTTTTAGGGTTATGTCGAGACGAGGCTCTTTGGAGATCCGATGGTTGACTGTGCGACGAGCGACGGCAGGAGCAGACGTGATTCGGTCGCGGTCGTGGGGTGTCGCGCGAAGATTGCGGCGGATGGAGTGCGGTTGGGCGCTGGAGCGATTGGCGGCGCAGGCGCGGGGGACTTCGGGGGCGACGAGAAACGGCGGGGCGGGAAATTCGAATGGTCGTTTTGGGAGCACAAATTGACTGGTGATTGACTGGGGAAACGTGGGAAATCGGACGGTTATAGTTCAGATAGCCTGGTAAAGGTATGTATCTGAATATGTCGCAAAATTTCGCGGGTTATGTCGGAAAATTTTTCTGACTATGTCTGAAAATTTTTCTGATTATGTCTGAAAGTTTTTCTGATTATGTCTGAAAATTTTTCTGATTATGTCTGAAAATTTCGCTGATTATGTCTGAAAATTTCGCTGATTATGTCTGCAAATTTGTCTGATTATGTGTAACAATTTCTCTGAATGTATGACAATTTCTCTGATTTTGTCTGAAAATTTCTCTGATCATGTCTGAAAATTTTTCTGATTCTGTCTGAAAATTTCCCTGACTATATCAGAAAATTTCTCTGATTATGTCTGAAAATTTCTCTAATTATGTCTGAAAATTTCTCTGATTATGTCTGAAAATGTCTCTGATTATGTCTGAAAATTTCTCTGATTATGTCTGAAAATTTCTCTGATTATGTCTGAAAATTTCTCTGATTATGTCTGAAAATTTCTCTGATTATGTCTGAAAACTTTTCTGATTATGTCTGATAATTTCGCTGAATATGTCTGAAAATTTCTCTGATTACGTCTGAAAATTTTTCTGATTATGTAGGAAAATTTCTCTGATTATGTAGGAAAATTTCTCTGATTATGTCTGAAAATTTCTCTGATTATGTCTGAACATTTCTCTGATTATGTCTGACAACTTCTCTGATTATGTCTGAAAATTTCTCTGATTATGTCTGAACATTTCTCTGATTATGTCTGACAACTTCTCTGATTATGTCTGACAGTTTCTCTGAATTTCTCTGAATATGTCTATACGTTTCGAGGACAATCGAAATTCAAGGACGTTTCCAAGACGATTCAAAGACTTTTCAAGGACAAACGAATTTCAAAGGAAAACGAAATTTAATGACTTTTCAAGGACAAACGAAATTCAATGACTTTCCAAGGCCAGGCGATGTTCAAGGACTTTTCAAGAAAATTCAAAATTTGAAGAGGCCTATAAGACGACTCAAGGACTTTTGGAGGACAAGTAAAATTAAAGGATTCTTCGACGACTTCGAGAATTACCGGGACCACTGGACACCGTGATTATTTTAATCCCAGCTCAATATTCAATGCCGACTCCCGGATTCGACCCGGGAGTAGAAAATAATATTATTTTTGGCCACATCGACAGCCTTGAATTATTCTCGAGCCCTCAAAGTTCTCCGGTGGTGTCGATGACTTGTTTAAAAAATAATAATAATAATCATTCACTCAATCGTTACGATCACAAAAAAAAAAAAAATAATCATCAGCGCCAAAGTCCTCTCTTTTTTCCTACTAGTTATTTTTTTGTCATTTTTTTGGTGTCGATGACTTGTTTAAAAAATAATAATAATAATCATTTACGCAAACGTTACGATCGCTAAAAAAAAAAATCATCAGCGCCAAAGACCTCTTTTTTTTCCTACTAGTTATTTTTTTTGTCATTTTTTGGTGTCGATGACTTGTTTAAAAATAATAATAATAATCATTCACGCAAACGTTACGATCGCAAAAAAAAATAATCATCGGCGCCAAAGTCCTCTCTTTTTTCCTACCAGTTATTTTTTTGTCATTTTTTTGGTGTCAATGACTTCTTTAAAAAATAATAATAATAATCATTCACTCAATCGTTACGATCACAAAAAAAAAACATCAGCGCCAAAGTCCTCTCTTTTTTCCTACTAGTTATTTTTTTTGTCATTTTTTTGGTGTCGATGATTTGTTTAAAAAATAATAATAATAATCATTCACTCAATCGTTACGATCACAAAAAAAAATCAGCGCCAACGTCCTCTCTTTTTTCCCATTTTTTTTTTTTTTTTTTTACAAAGAATAGATAAGAAACGATTTTTTTTATTACGTTGTCAAAGTATATTTGATATTCTACTATCGTTCTACAATCGCTGAAAATTCGAATGGTAATAACGTATGTATTCGTAGCACCGAAATTGCGCTCCGAGGGATGCGACTATCGACCAATGAGACGTTAGATCCGACATTCGAAATATACGAAACCCGAGCTAAGTACATTTATCTTTATTTTCATTAATTCTATCGTGTCTTATATTTTTATTATTTTTTTTTTTTTTCGTAAGGCAAAGGTTCGCGAAAATGTTGAAACTTTCACGTACGAGTCGCGAATTATTCGCGGCTGTGTAACAACTAGTGATTCTTATTTACAACTTGCCGCCAATTCGTATCGCATCGACTAGTATCAAAGGATTTTGATAAATACGAATCGTTTATTTTTTTTTATTTATTTTTTTTTTTTTCATTCGATCGAGCCTTAAATAAAAATTTTTGGTATGAAACTTCCGACAGCGGCGATGCGACACGGTCATTCCTACGAGGATAGATCCACTCCGTTCCCCTCGCTCGGTCGGTAACAGAAACTGTAATCCATTTCATTTTTATTTCTTTCAAGGGTGCTGAAATTTTTTGAGTGATATATATATTAGGGTGATTAAGAAAGGGCATTTTTTTTAAATTGCACCCTTTTATAGTATAAATTTCAATCTCAAATTTCAATCTCAAAACCTCGCGACAGACGCAAAAAATCCTAAGAAAAAAATCCCAGTTTCAAACATTTTTCAAGGTTTAAAAAAAATTCCGTTACTTTTTCCTGATTTTTTCAAGTCTCAAAATCCTAAGAAAAAAAATCCCAGTTTCAAAAAATGTTCAGGGTCTAAAAAAAATTCCATGACCTTTCCCTGACTTTTTCGAGTCTCAAAATCCTAAGAAAAAAAATCCGAGTTTCAAAAACTGTTCAGGGTTTAAAAAAAATTCCATGATTTTTTCCGGACTTTTTCAAGTCTCAAAATCCTAAGAAAAAAAATCCCAGTTTCAAAAAATGTTCAGGGTTTAAAAAAAATTCCATGACTTTTCCCTGACTTTTTCAAGTCTCAAAATCCTAAGAAAAAAATCCCAGTTTCAAAAAATGTTCAGTGTTTGAAAAAAATTCCATGACTTTTCCCTGACTTTTCCAAGTGTCAAAAAAATCCCCAGACTTTTCCCGGTTTTTTTCTCCTTTCAAATGAATTCATTGATATTCTAGAAGCCACATAAATTTTTTCAGAATTTTCCATCATTTTTGAATTTTCCGTTTTTGACATTTTTTGTTAAGGTCGTAACGACGGACCGGTTCTCGCAAAGGCCTCAAAACTTTTTGTGTGTACTGTAGAATCGTGATACTGAAACACATCCGATTTTTTAATTGTAGAAAAGGATAAAAAAAAATCAAGGATTTCATTTAAAATGACAAAAAAAAACTGTCTGATTTTTTTTCAAAAATTAATTTTTCGCGTCATTTGTTAATAACTTTTTGGCATTATTATTATGTAAAATCGAAGGCCTTGACATATATAATGTGGCAGATTTTTTTCAGAATTTTCGCATCTCGCGAAGTACTGAAATTTTGATCGCATAAACTTTTGGTTTTGAATGCATGTGTGATGCATTGTTAAGTTTGCAAGATGCGGCTTTTTTTGGGTACAAACATCAAATTCGGCAGCTTTTTGAATTTTTTTCTAGGTACCGATTTTCGTGAGCTTCAATTTGAGATCAAAATCTACACTTCAAAAAACTGGGAGGAAAAGTAAAAAAAAAAATCCGTTTTTTGAAACACCCTAATATATACATAGAGGGGGTGTTATTTTTAGTTTTCTTTCAATAATAATGTATATAAAGGGGGGGACAAACAACTGTCGACAATATAGTCGACGGAACAGGGCGTAATTCAGCAAGTGCTCCAGTTTTCCCTCGACCGCACGCCGATCCCTAGCGCTCGCCGTTCCCGAGCCGGTTAACAAACTTCAATGGGATTCCGAGCGTGGCGACTTCGTTTCGCGATTTACTTCCCAAATCGCGAATGTAATGATTCAATGCCTCCCAGCATATCTCCTGGAGCTTCGGTATCACCAACCAAGTCGAGTGCACTGCGTCCGTTCTCGATATCTGAAAAAATTAGATCATTTTTTAAAAAATATGTTAAAATGTATAATTAAGTAATAATAATAATAACAATAATAATAATAATAATAAAGTAATAATTAAGCAATTATAAGCGTCTAATAAATTTATTATTATTATTATATTATAACGAATATAATATGTGATAAATATGTTATAAAACAGATTCGACTCGCAAACGCTAATGTGATTTTGTTGTGATATCAGATATATATATATAGTTAAAATATTTGTGAAGCAGATTATATGAGTTAATAACTTTCTTTCTGTAAATATTAATAATAATAATAATAATAAATATATAAACTTTTATGTGTTGATCACAATCATATATATAGCTGTTTGGTATCAAAATGTTACCGAATATCAAATAGTTATATTATTTAATACGTACTTATGTTGAATGTTTCAAATTTTAAAGACTATCTCAATGTGCAAAAGGGCATTGCACGTTGACAAATAAATACATATTATATTATTATTATTATATTATTTATTTGTTATTCTTTTGTGATCTTTATAAGAGTTACTTTTGAGAAACTGTAACAAAAATAAAAACGTGTTTATTAATGTAAAGGGGCTGCTCCCCGTAAATAAATAAATCAATAAATAATCATTTAAAGATCTTTTTACTTTTCTTTTTTTTGATGGAACTTTTCCACATTTTTCCATGTAAAAAACAAGAAAAATCAAAATAAAGATAAAAATCTGAAAAAATTGGTACGTATTCCGAAAAATGAACGAAGCATTTTTATAAAAAAAAAAAGTTGAGTTACCACATATTTTGATGAACAATTTTTTTTTCAACAATTTGTTAATAACATTTTGAAATTATTATTATGCAA
>JAPYZD010011542.1:0-10637 GCA_030522725.1 Ichneumoninae sp. B BG-2022a
CTCGCTGCGCGCTGACTTCGCATAAGTTCGACAACAATAAGAGAAAATTGCAAGTACTTCTTGATGGCGTAAAAATCTGAAAAAATCATGTATACTAAAAGTACTGAGAAGATTCATTTTGCATAATAATAATTGCAAAATGTTATTAACAAATTCATCAAAAAATGTAGTGGTTAACAAATTACCCGGCAACGAAACTTTTTTTTAAATAAAAATCATTCGTTTATTTTTCTGAATACGTATGAATTTTTTCATATTTTTAAGTAATCGTTGATTTTTTATTTCTTTTTACAGAACAAAAATCAACGATTACTTAAAAATCTGAAAAAATTCATACGTATTCAGAAAAATAAACGAAACATTTTCATTAAAAAAACCAATTAATTTTTTGATGAATTTGGTAATAACATTTTGCAATTATTATTATGCAAAATTAATCTTCTCACTATTTTTAGTATACATGATTTTTTTCAGATTTTTACACCATCACGAAGTACTTGCAATTTTCTCTTATTATTGTCGAACTTTTGCGAAGTCAGCGCGCAGCGAGACAGCGTCCTTAATCTACTCTCTAGCTGAGTTTACGACGAAAAATAATTTTAAAAAACATCTTTTTTTCAGGGGATGATGATGATGATGACGAGGAGGAGGAAGACGAGGAAGAGGAACTCCAGAGGGCGTTTAGTCGACATTCGGAAGGTAGGTTTAAAAAATAAAAAAAAATTAAAAGATCTCTCGCTACTACTAGGGTAAGTCGGGTGGTCATAGTTTTTTGAACAACGTAAATTGGAGGTTTAACATTTTTGTTGTTGTAACCAACTCTAGAAACTTCAAACTAAAGTAACTCACACAGAACTTTCGAAATTTTCGATCGACCGTCTCACCCGGACACTACGGGTGATATGGCCACAGTAATAATGGCTGTCAATCAGGCCCAGAGAAACATCGGAATCGCACAAAAAATGTCTATCGATATTTTATGTTGTCTAAGTAAATTACAGAAAGACAGTAATTGTCTCCGTCAAATGATTTGGACGCCAAACTAAAAAGAACATAAGCTAAAGTACCGGAGTGGCTAAAGTCTCGGAATTACTAAAGTCCCCGAGTGGCTAAAGTCCCGGAGTGGCTAAGGTCCCGGAGTGGCTAAAGTCCCGGAGTGGCTAAAGTCCCGGAGTGGCTAAGGTCCCGGAGTGGCTAAAGTCCCGGAGTGGCTAAAGTCCCGGAGTGGCTAAAGTCCCGGAGTGGCTAGAGTCCTGGAGTGGCTAAAGTCCCGGAGTGATTAAAGTCCCGGAGTGGCTAAAGTCCCGGAGTGGCTAAATTCCCGGAGTGGCTAAGTTCCCGGAGTGGCTAAGTTCCCGGAGTGGCTAAATTCCCGGAGTGGCTACAGTCTTAGTCTAAAGTCCCAGAGTGGCTATAATTTTAGTAGAAACTCACACTTTTTATTTTTGTTTAATTAATGCTGCGTTATGATTTACCGTACAAATATTGAGCAACATCATTAACTAACATTCATCTTCAGCATCATTAATTTGCAAACTACTGCAATTCTTGAAAGAAACAAAAAATCTATAAAATATAAAATTTAACGGACTTAAACTGCGAGCGCGCGAAGCACGTGAGCCACGACAACCTGCTACAGTACACGACCGCGTTTCTCCGTTCCTCGGGAGCCAATCCAATTAGGCACGACCGCGTAATTCCGATACCCCTCTACCTGCCCAAGTCCCTGCCAACCGTCCCTTTCCATACGCAAAAATTGTCGGAATTACAGCAGCGGAGATTTCATTCGCAGGTAGCAAAAGGGAAGGAGTCTTTGTTTCCCCACCAAGCAGGTAACGGACCTTGAGAAGGGGCCGAATTGGACTTACGCGGTCGTCACTTTCGGAAATACGCGGTCGTTCGGAATTATGCGGTTGAGAGAAACGCGGTCGTGTACTGTAGTAATGAATAATGGAGAAAACTCAAGTGACCGATGTAAAAAAAAAAAAAAAAAAAAAATTGTTATTGGACCAGAAATAATAATTATAAATCTTCCGAATTATTTGAAACTTTTACATCGAGTAATCCGCGCAACAAAAACCACAAAATAAAAAAAAAAAAAAACCAAAAAAAAAAAAAAAAAAAAAAAAAAACCCCACCACTATCCACTCCTCCTGTCCATCTGTATACATCGTACCTCCCATCCGTGGATCGGTACTCGCCAACGAAGATGCCCATATTTCATCTTTCCGTGGATTACTCTGGCTCGGTTACCTCTGGGACGTTTTGGGTACGTGGCAACGCTCCTCGATACAATGCGAACAATAGCTTCCTGAGATATGCGTGATTGTTCGAAGCTGTTCAAGAAAACGCAATCTCGGCATAGATCGTAACAATAAGAGACGGGGATGAGGTAGGATCTCCACCCATGGCGTCCCATGGGCGGCGGTTCGTGCAGAGGAAAAAAAAATCGCGGGACGGAGTGGTTCCCATTGAAGCGATGCTCTTACTTACCTCTCGCCCTTCTCGCGCACTTCTCCAAATGCCCCGCCGTCCGCCATGCGCATTTGTTGAAACGCACTCTCAATCATAAATCTGGAAAAATAATTTTTTTTCGAGCAGAAAAAAAGGGAACCTCGAGAAGAGATTAAAAATCAATTTTTCAAATTACACGCGTCGGGGTATGAAAATTTTTTGGTCCAAGCGAAGACACGCAATGAGACGGTGGGTGAGAGGAGAGCAGGGTAGGTTCGCGTTTCCGGGTAAGCGGGATAGTTCGCGAGTCCCTCTCGAGGGAGACTCGAGGAGGGAAACAGCGGGAGAAGCAACGGCATAACCACTGCGCGGCTTTTCCTTCGAGATCCAGCCTCTCGTTTGCGAGAGAGGGAGAGCAAGACGGAGAGGGAAGGGAAGAGGGAGACGAGGTTCTCGTTTTACTTCCCGAGTATAAAGTTTTGAGGCATTCTCGAGGAAAGGTGAGTTGAAATAATAATCGTCCGCCGAATGGACCGAGTATGCGATGCGGATCGGAGATCTCAGAACCCGCGAATGCGCCCGACGCAGTACAAGAGCAATCGCGATGTGCCCGGTTTCATAATTAAAATCGAAAAAAAAGATATCGCCTTCTGAGGCCTTTAAAGAAAAGGCAGCATGGCGGAGACAATTTTTTATTTGGAAGTTGTGGCTTCATAAGTTTTTTATTGTTCACAAAGTGTTCTGGATGAGAAATATGATCGATTATGGGTTCCTTCATGCCTTACAGAAATTTTTGAACTTTATCGAGTTCTATGTCAAAGCAAAGGGCGTAGCCAGGGCCTGGTCTGGGCCTGGTCTGGGCCTGGTCTGGGCCTGGTCTGGGACTAGCTGGAGTCTATTAAGGGCTTATCCCCGGACCAAGCCACAGTTATCGGATTCTCATCAGAGCATAGTCAGGACATAGCTAGAGTCTGGCCAGAGCTTAGTTTGAGCCTGGCCAGAGTCTACCTAGGCTATCCATAGCGTAACCAAGAGTTATCGGATGCTGGTTAGTGCTTAGCGCTTAGTGATTAGTGATTAGAGTTATCTACTCACTAATCAATAAACTGCTTTGTGATTAGTGATCAGAGTTATCTAATCACTAATCAATAAACTGATTAGTGATTAGTGATTAGAGTTATCTGATCACTAATCAATAAACTGATTAGTGATTGGTGATTAGAGTTATCTAATCACTAATCAATAAACTGATTAGTGATTAGAGATTAGATTTACCGGTTCATCAGTGCTTGACCAGAATCGGGTTCGGAACTAGTTAGGGCCTAGCTAAGATCAGGACTAGCCCTAGACCAACCTAGCGTTACGAGATCCTTGTCAGAGACTAGACAGCGTTTGATTAGAGTCTGGTCGGCGCCTCGTCAGATCTAGCGAGACTTGGATCAGCCCCAGACCAACTTAATTGTATCGGATTCTTATCAGAACCCAGCCAGGGCGTACCTAGACTGGGCTGGTCCAGGCCTAATTGGAGTCTAGGCACGGTCTACTGAAGACCTAGTCAGGGTCTAGCCAGGGTTTAGTCAGTTCCCGATGTAACGCTCTAAAAATGTCTATCAGAGTACAAAAGAACTTTGTCAAGAACGGCGAAAATATGAGAAAGCCACAAGCCGATACGTCCCAGTTTCATTTTGAATGTTAACAACGATAGTTTAAGATTTCTCATAGCGAGAGTCTCGATCTGGTTAACTTACTTCGTTTGTTTTTGTTTTCTCTCGTCAAGGAAGTGTACCGGGGAGTAAGAGTCGAGAGGTCCTATAGATCGGTAGGGATGCAGAAATGGGACGAAGCGAGAGTAGATAGAGCCGAAGATAGAGGGGTTATATGGACGGAAAGGAAGGAAGAAGAGCGAAGGAAGAATGAGGAGAGGAAGGTAGCGGAGCTATATTATAGGGAATGCCAGAGTAAATTCTCTTGGGAACATGAAAAGCCCGGTGCGCATGCGCCGAACTGATTAGTTCTCCCATCCCCCTGGCTGGTGTTCGCGTTCCCGAGTGCTGCCAGCGCCAGAGGAGCGCGCCGGAGTCCCACGGGATCTGGCCCCGGTCCCTCCTCTCTGCCTCTCCCAGAATTCTCCTCCTCGTCGACATCCTCTCTCTATCTCTCTCTCTCTCTCTCTCTCTCTCTCTCTCTCTCTCTCTCTCTGTCTCTCTCTCCCCTCTCTCTCTCTCTCTCTCTCTCTCTCTCTGTCTCTCTCTCTCTCTCTTTTTAACTCCGCATCCACATCCTCCCGAGTTCACCTCTTCCACCTTCCCCAACCCAACCAAACGTACTTCCCTTTCTGTACCGTGCCGACACCATCCCGCCCGACCGGTCCATCTCTCTCCCTCTCTCTATCTGTCTCTTTCTCTCTCTAGCAACCCTCTCGTTGCTCGCCTTATTCCCAGTACAGCATCCACTAATAATAGCAGCGACGCGCTTTTCACGACGATTCGACGATATTGTTCCAATCATCGTCAAACTAAGACCGTCGTTTGTTCGAATCGAAAAATGGAATTTTCTTCTGGCAACGTAAATAGGTAAATTACCGGTCAGATAGCACGGTCGGTAACTGATTAAATGACCGCTCCTACGGAATGTTATCGAATGCTACCGAATACTATCGAATACTATCGATTACTATCGATTACTACCGAATACTATCGAATACTATCGATTACTATCGAATACTATCGAATACTACCCAATATGACCCAATACTACCCAATGCTACTCAATGCTACTCAATGCTACTCAATACTATTAAATACTACTGAATACTACAAAATACTACAGAATACTAATGAATACTACTGAATGTTACTAAATGCTACTAAATTATAAAATAGTTTCTACTATAATTTAGGGGAAAATTCACAACACTATTTTTTGCCATCTCAATTCGACAAAGTTGTTAGTACCCGGGTTATTTGACAAGATCTTGTCAGGGACCTTGAAAGAGTTCGGATGGTGACGAGTATCGATTTCAAAAAAATCTAAAGTTCTCGAAGTGACCTCAAAGTATATTCCAATGTAGTAGAAACAATGGAAATAAATAAATCGTAATCGTCGTTGCAGCTCGGATAAACCAGGGAGATATCTAAATTTCGACTGTAATAATAACGGTATAATATATTCGGTAGGGTTTTTGATAAAAAATTGCTATGTCCCGGCCTCGAAAGCGTTTTCTCGTTGCGACTGTACTTGGCGATATAAGGGTGTCCCAGGTGACGAGCTGCCTCGGGCCGTGGCGCGCTACGTTTCCCTTGGGACCGACTCTCTACCTCGGTTGCCTTCCTCCTCCTCCCTCTCCGCCGACCACCTCCCCCTCATCTTTCGTTTCTTCCCTCACGCCCGCGAAGCTCGTTCCGTAGCTTCGCAGTACTCTCACCCCCTTAACGCCACATACAACTGCCCCAAGCATTGGACTGTCTCAGCTTTGCGGGAATACATCCAGAGGCACCCCTTGAGCCACTGGTGTACTCGCTGTCGGTCCATGGTGCCTCCAAACACGGACCCACCAAGGGCAACTATCTTCTATACCGCACTGAACAACTAACCTACTATCTATGTTCCTCTCTTTAACCTCCGACTGCTTCCGAGACTACTCTTCACTTACAATGTGAAATTATAAATAAATGCAAAAATAAAGCAAGTACGTAAGCGCGTGAGTATATACGGGAGTTAGTCCGCAAGTATGTGAGTATGTACGGATTAAGTGCGTAAGTAAGCACGTGAGTAAGTACGTGAATACTTAAGTGAGTACGTGAGTACTTAGGTGAGTAAGTGAGTAATTAGGTGTGTAAGTGAGTACTTAGGTGAGTAAGTGAGTACTTAGGCGAGTAAGTGAGTACTTAGGTCAGTACGTGAGTACTTAGGTCAGTAAGTGAGTACTTAGGCGAGTAAGTGAGTACTTAGGTCAGTACGTGAGTACGTGAGTACTTAGGTGAGTAAGTGATTACTTAGGTGAGTACTTAGGCGGGTACTTAGTCGACCGCTTAGGCGAGTACTTAGGCGAGTACTTAGATGAGTACTTAGGTGAGTACGTGAGTAAGTACGTGAGTAAGTATGTGAGTTACTTACAATTATGAATGATCTTTCGTCCCCGAGGATGGCTTCGCTGCATCATTCGAACCAGCTTTATCAAGCTCAAGCTACTTCAAACTTGAATTACCGTTGCCCACTCAGCCTTTGTTCTCTCCTGCTGGAAGAAAAGCTCTCAAATATCGTGAAACAAAACGTCTCTCGAAAAAAGTTTGATCCAGATACGTTCGAATGGGCCGCACCACCTGTTATCCCTCGATGTACGTAGTAGACGGCGAAAGAAGAAGAAGGGAAGAACGCGTTGAGGGGGCTGGGTCGCGGACGCCACGAGGCGAGAGTGGAGAAGTAGACAGTAGCGGCTCGAAGGGATGGCAGAGCGCCGCGAGGTCGGCTAATAACTTCGGAGTAGCTCGTTGTCAGAGCGCTTTAGTCTCCGCGGTTGAACTTGACTAACTCGAAGAGATAAAAGACACAGTCCCGAAGCGAGAGAGGGAGAAAGCGAGGAGATTAAACCGGGAATGGTTACAGAAAAGATAATACGAGAGAAGAGAAACGAGACAAGTGTATGATGAGAGTTTTGAGGAAACACCGGAGATCGGACAAACTCGCCGTGTAGTACGTCGCGGCTAATCTGCAAATTCCGCCTTTGTTACTTTTGTATTTATTTATAAGACGATCGATCGTTTTGGGAGATTCGTTGCGTTTTCCGAATTGCCGATAATCAGATCGAAAAAGCTCACTGATCGTACCCAAAAAGAACTATGTTGACCCCCTTTACGGTCAGTGACACATATTGAGGCATTTTGAAAAGAGACATGTTTATACACTGCGAAAAAAAAAATTTGTTGGCTTAACCAAAAGTCGCGGTGACATACGTTCAAAGCTGTTATTTGTTTAATACAAATAAAGCATTGTTTTGTTAAGGAGGGAGTCTCGCTGCGCGTTGATTTCGCATAAGTTCGACAACTATAAGAGAAAATTGCAAGTACTTCTTGATGGTGTAAAAATCTGAAAAAAATCATGTATACTAAAGGTACTGAGAAGATTACGCAAATGATTCGTTTATTTTTCTGAATACGTATGAATCTTTTCGGATTTTTAAGTAATCGTTGATTTTTGTTCTATAAAAAAAATATAAAATCAACGATTACTTAAAAATTTTGTTTAATCCAACAATTTATTTTTCTCAGTGTAACATTACAAGTTGGTTCTTACCGGTTTAAAGGTTTTCAGATCGCGAAAGCCGAATCTAAAGTCCTATCCGAAAAATTCCCTACGTCGGATCCAATATTGCAGAGTAGAAAGCGACAATAATGTTGGCTTTCGATTAAATAGTTTTAGTTATGGTGCCCGATGTCGTCGAATCGTTCAAAATGGCGACTCCAAGAGAGCAGAACGGAATTCGAAAAAAACGATAATTAACATAGAGAATCGTATTTTTTGGCGAATCTTGAACGCCTCTGTAGCCATTGTACGTAACGCGGATATATTTTGAAATACATTTCTGTAAAACATATTTATTTATTTATTTATTTATTTATTCACGGGCCGCGCCCTTTTACATAAAATAATTCAGATACTATAATAATAATATGAGATCAGATTACCTTGATTATGATTTTTTGTTTTGCACAGTTTTCAATATTGTCTTTTTGTAGTAAAAGACTTTTATTGCCGAAGTTAATGTTTACCGTTGTCGTCTTATACAAAATCTTATATCTGATGCTAATATTATCGTAATCAGTTAATATTTAAAAAAGTTTTCTTTGCGTATACATAGCTACAGGTAAATAAAATTATTTAGTTGAATGAGATAATTCTCACGGGTGCATACAAATAAAAATTCATTGCGCACAAATTAAAAAAAATTAAATTTCAGTAAACAGAATTCTAATGCTCTGATTTCTTTTAATGTACCAAACCGCTTTTCCAGGTGTACTATTTAGAAAAAAAGGTACTTATTAGGTTGAGTTCGAGGCTTGTCCAAAAGTTCAGTTCACCTCGGCCGAAGACATCGAACGTCCCAATAGGCCAATTCGTCCCAACGCATTCTGTATCGAACTACCGCGGGGGGGGGTCACGTATCGGAGAAGGAAATTGAAGGCAAAATCTTGATCCGTGCCGATTTCATTAATTGCCTTGCTGTCCAAGTATCCGAAGCGTCCCAATCGGGCCATTAATCCGAGTCGAATCCCTCGGAGAACGGTGGGACGAATGAAGTTTCCGCTTCTTTGAGACGGTCAAGCGGCGACGGCTCGTTCGGTGGATGGAGCAGCGACGGAACGGAAGAGACGTTAGGTTGCCATCATTCCAAGAAAGAAATTAAAGTTTTCCCGAAGGCATAGTCGCGTTAGGGTGGCCGGGGAGACGATGGATACAGTAACGCCAACTCGCGGCTCGGATCAGGATCCCGTGTTCCATTCCGTCCGCTCCACTCTGGCCCCGATGGCGAGAGGACTCCCATGTGCTGCTCGTGGAAGCTGCCCGGGGCATCGTTCTCCACTGCACGGAGAGACTGAGAGAGAGGCCTATTGCTATTGTTTGTGCGAATCCCCCGGGTAACAACGAGGGTTACCCTTAACAGTGGCATGCGTCGATGACACTCTAACGGGTGGTCCGCGGGCAATTTTAACGTTTCCGTCAGCGTCGAAGGTCCCGAGCAGCGAATCGAGTCGATACTCTCGGACCCTCACATTAGTTCAGAATGGTACATATACTGAAAAAAAAATATCATTGATTGAAAAACTGTGACACTTGCTCGCTGCCATGGACATACACAGTTATTATTATTATTATTAATATTTATAGAAAGGAAGTTTTAAACTTATATAATCTGCTTCAAAAATGTTTTAAATATATATATATATATATCTCTCTATAATATAAAAAGATTTCGCCACCGCCGCCGCGTCATTAGACTTAGAATAATAATGGTTTAAGTCCATGCTTAAAGGACCTTGGAATAATAATGGCCTTAATCCCTTGAAGCTAAATGGACTTAGGCGCTTATTATGCCAAGACCCTTTAAGCATGGACTTAAGCCCTTATTATTCGAAGCCCTTATTGTTATTGCTATATGGTTAGAATAAGGGCATTTGGAATAATATAGGGAGGGGGGGGGGGGGTAAAAGACTTAGAATAACAAGGGCTTATGTCTTTTTATTTACATGGATATATCTCTATATAATATAAAAAGAATCGAAGGGGAGGGCAGTGCTTGGACGGGGGACCGCGGTTACCCATCCAAGTATTGAATCCGTCTTTTGAAGTATTTAGAATAATAAGGGTTTATGTCCAGAAATGGGTGCGAGCGCGCGAGGCGCGCGAGCCATAATCCGCTAGTATATATATATATATATATGTGAGATCACATAGGGTAAAAGTGATGAATATGGCTCATCTCGATGTATGGTATATGGACCGGTCCATATTCCCCACTTTTACCCAAGAGTTTTTTTTTTTTTACTACATGTCTTCTCATAAATTGCATAGACATTGGTTCATTTTGATATATAATTGTTAGAATGAAAATAATAATTACACTGAGTATATATGTCAATGGCAGCCCGCAAGTGTCACTGTTCTTGAATCAATATTTTTTTTTTCGGTGTACAGTCTGTGTCCCTACGCGATTCAGTTGCGGGATGGTTGCATCGTTGTGTTATCTTCAGTTTTGTATACTTCGTTGTGGCAAAGATTTTATGGTTACGAAATCTTCTCTATATTCGGTAGTTCTTCGGCCGTCTTGTAAGGTAAAGGACCCAATTTCTGACACTCACCCAGTTTGTGATAGGGGTACCTCTAGCATAGCCTGTTCCTCCACTATTTGATATGCTGCCAACGGGTAGCGCGCGTTCTGAAAAATCTGAAAAAATTCTAGCATATAAAAGGTGCTGAAAAGATCGTTTGTGCATAATAATAGTTTCAGAATGTTCATAACAAATTACTGAAAAAAAAATTGTGCAACAAATTACCCGGCAACTAAATTTTTTTTTATTGCAAAATAAATTTGTTAATTTTTCTGAATACGTATGAATTTTTTCAGAATTTTATCTAATACTTGAAAATTACGATTTTAAACAAATTTTAAGATAAAGGAAACGAAT
>JAPYZD010011560.1:0-10903 GCA_030522725.1 Ichneumoninae sp. B BG-2022a
CAGACGTTTCTTCCTTCTGTTGATTTTTTTTTTGTTTTTTTGTTTCTTTTTTGTGATGGGATAAAAAAACTGGATAGGAGCGACGTCGAAAAACTCGTACTGGGACGAACTTGATTCTGGCGACTTTGTGAAAGTCCGAACTACGGACTCGTCTCTACGGACGGACGGCTTTTGCACTAGCGAAGGAGCGGTCGCTCGCGAAGCGTGGATGGAAAATAGCGGAGCGTGTGGCAATGGCGTGATCGATTTTTTTTTATTTTTCTTCCGCGGGGAGGAGGGTTTGTTTTAGGGATTATTTTTTTTTACCGTTTTCTATTTTTTTTTTTTTTTGGTGTCGAGCGGAACTTGAAGCCCTTGGAGTCCTGGAATTGTCCTTGAATTTTGCCGACCTCGAAAAGGTCCTGGAATGTCCTTGAATTGTTTATTTTCCCGAAAATTTTTGTTTGGTTAAAAATGTATATTTGGTTTAGTACATTTTTTTTCTTTTGTTAAAATGAACGGCCACGTATTTCGACGTATTTTTTCCCGCTGAACACGAATTCGCTGGACTTTTTGGGGCTAAAGTACAGTGGGACATTGAAAGTCTCGATTTTATGCCCGAAAAATCGTATTTTTGAGATTTAAACGGAAAATATTGGGTTGGGAGTAAAATCATTGTTTTATTCGTGATCTGCGAGAAAAAATGCATCGAATATAGCCTTGAAATAAAAAAAATCGATTGAATGTCGATTTTTCACTTTTTGAGCCACTTTTGGAAAAATGTCGATTTTCGTGATTTTCAAAGGTCGATATCTCGGCTCCCCATGGAGTTAGGAAAAATCCGGGGTGCCCATCGTATTCTACGGGAAAAAATACACAAGATAGGGCCTTGTGCGAAGTTTTAGAATCGTTTTATAGTGCCGTTCGAGGACTTTGAAAAACGTGAAAAATGGATTCAAAAGGGGTAGCCTTGGAATTTCTGATGAAATTTTTTTTGCCGGTATGAAATGTTTTTTTCCGTTTATAAAATTAACTGCGACGTATTCCGACGTATTTTTGTGCGCTGAACATGAATCTGCTGGCCTTTTTGTGCGTAACTGCATTGGGACATTTGTAGCTTCGATTTTATGCACTAAAAAAACAGTTTGCTCTGATGTGACATCGCATTTTTGGGACTAAAATCTAAAATGTTGGGTTTGGAGCAAAATTAACGTCATATATACATTCGTGCACAGTGAGTGGTTTTGGTTTCTGATTCCATTCCAACGTAAACGAAACCGGTTATCGAACCAAATGTTGCATAATTTCATTTTTTTTATAAATGTCCCAACACAACCTGGAAATGTCCTGAAAATTGTCCTCGAATATCCTTAAATTTCGTACGGACTTTTCACTGGACGCAAATATTTTTTAATATCATGAAAAATTAGTACTTGATTTTGGATATTCTCCATATGAAATATGCATCTATAATATATATAGATGCATATACATTATAGTACATACATGCATCTACGTATAGTGCAGTATATCGTCGCACCGGATCGGTTTGCCAGAAGCAATTATACATGGTGGCCGTTTTCTCCCCGCAAAAAAATTCCCTGACTTTTCCCTGATTTTTCACTGACCGATTAAAAATTTTCCCTACCCAACTTCTAACGACTTCTAATAAAAGAAACTAATTATCCAAATAAAAATGCACAATTATTGTATTAATGTTTAATTCTATTTTTTTTTCTCGAAATATTCCATTTTTTTAAGGCTCCCTGTTATGTATTTCTTATTTATTTATACAAAGTTCGGCGACAATTTAATTTTTCCCTGTCCAATTTTGAAATTCTCTGACTTTTCCCTGATTCCCTGACCAAGATTTTTTTTCCCTGACTTTTCCCGGTTTTCCCTGACCGCGGCCACCATGTTATACGCAGCGCTAAAAAAAGGAAAAAGGTCTTCAGGATCTCAAAAGGCCTTCGCGAATATGGACGTTTTTACACGAACGTCGGAGATTGCAATTTTTTTAAACATTATCTATCACCGCGCACTTGCTTATTACATAGCGATGTGCATCAGTCGCGGTTCGTGCGCCCGACACGTTATAAATGCGACGTAATCGACACGTAACATCAGCATTACATGCGCAGCGGATCGTGTATTACAAAATAGTTGCCGGACGGTTTGCGCGGTCGAATCGCAACGATTACATAGTTTCTTGTCGAGTCACAACTGGGCCGATTCTGCCGACCGGCGGGAATCGCCCTTCAGACTCTTACGTCTTCTCGCGGAAGAAGAATATAGTTGAGACCGTTGGCAAAATGGGGAAGCTGGGCAAACGGGGAAGTCGAACGCCATACCGATACGGGGCAAAATGGACTACCCCAAAATTATCGCTGTCAGGACTGTTTAGCTGCACAGTAAAAAAAATGTGTACTTTTTACAACAACTTATTGTCGACGAACATACACAATTGTTTTAGTTGTTAATTTTCCCGTTTAACAAACAAAAGTACAAAATAAAATTGTCAATGACACGAGAAATGAAGGGACAGGTTCGTTTATTCAAATAAGTGATAAACGAATTTGTTGCGAACAAATCGAAGGGTACCCCATTTTGCCCCACATGATTTTTTTAAAATCCTTCTAAAACGGGTGCCAATACAATCACTGACAAACATCGCGGGTTCGGGACGGGATAGAAAATTAACAATCAATAAGATTCTTGTTGAAATTAATTTATATAAAAAAATTAATTAAGCTCTATATCACAGAACAAGCTAACAACCTAGCAAATCTCGGATTCGAGGGCTCCCTACCGATTTTCAAAGAGGCGGCGGCAGGCAGGATCCTAAGCTGTGCCTAAATGGAGGTGCACAACTTATCTGAGGACTTCCAAAGCATTTAAATATACGTCTCTGTGATATTCCAATTTGAACTGAATTCGATTTGAATGTTATCTTAATTTTATAAAATTAAAAAATTCTGTCTTAATATAATACAAAAGGCCATCTATATAAGACCATATATTTTGTAAAAGGGCTATGGCCGTCAATAAATAATAAATAAATAAATATCGAATATCAAATCAAAAAATCTTTAATTAGTACATCATACTAATTAAAATTCGTAATTTCGTTTTCGCGAAAACATGGCTTCCTCTATGAGGAAGCAAAAATAAAAAATTAATACATTTCTTCTTGGAAGAGTATACTTGGAAGGGATTTTCATCGGCGCATCGTACATCGTGGTGTCCCAGTGAGAATCTTGCTTGTTGCAATCTTATCCCGAGACACAATCCTCGCAGTGTGAAATTTTCCAATTATGAAGATAGTTTGTTACACGACAGCAATTATGAGCGGTTGCTCAATTCCCTGTTCACCGAAGCCTCAAGGCCTAACGTAAAAAAATATGTATATATTTTTTTTAATACGATAATTTTTTTTTCTCGCGAATTGATAATATCGATATAAAGTTGTATGTAAAATCTGCAGCGCGAAGCTAAATTATTTTTTCCAAGAAATTTATTAATGAAGCTTTCTACAGACAAATTAAAGTTGAATTATTTCCAAGAAATTTATTGACATTCTTTTTTTTTCTTTCTCGCCTCAAGCCAAGGATTTTTCTCAACGCCGGATATATCATTAACCGGACGGATCGGTATCCGGCACATTATATGTAAAAAGGAAATTGAGGCTGATTAAGGATTTTTAAAAATTATTTTGTAAAAATAATAACGCCCATATTTTTTATAACGATAAAAAAATTAGTTACTCGATATAGAGCTTAAATACAAAGTAATTCCACGAAAATAAAAAATGTCCTTAAAAATAAATTGACAGCGATTATATTTTTTTCTTCAGCGTAAACTAAGAAGTTGCCTAACAATAAGTGCTTCCTACGACCCGTGTAAAAGGCATACCTTAACGACCGGAAGTGATTGCGACGGAATGAAGAGGAACGTTGAAGAGTGTGCCACTTCGTTTCTTCGTTTGGCGCTCTTTAACTATAATTTAATTTTTATTTTTTGATCAAAATAATCATATTTTTTGTCGGAATTGATTAAACGGAAATATATTGATCTAAACCGGATGCACCGGCGAAGCATAAATGTCAATCATTTAATTATAATTTTCAAATAAAAATAACCATATATTTTGCCAGAATTAATGAAACGGAAATATATTTATCTAAACCGGATGCACCGGCGAAGCATAACAATCAATCATTTAATTTTTATTGTCAAATAAAAATAACCATATAATTTGCCAGAATTAATGAAACGGAAATATAGTGATCTAAACCGGATGCACCGGCGAAGCATAAAAATCAATCATTTATTTTTATTTTCAAATAAAAATAACCATTTCTTTGCCTGAATTGACTAAAAGTAAAAACTAAATTGTGGATGATCATTTTTTTTTTATTATTTTTTTTAGGATGGACGAAGAAGTTTCTCAACAATGGATGCTCTTACGACCCGAGTAAGAGGCACAGCTTAACGACCGGAAGTGATTGCGACGAAGAGGAACGTCGAGGAGAGTGCCACATCGTTTCATCGATTGCCGCGCGCGCACCGGTTATCTCTTATAAGCTAAACTCCGCAGACACGCGGATGCAATTGGCATGCTGCAGCAAGTCGGGGCAGTGAAAGTGTCCGCCGCTGCGAAACTTGCATCTTCCACTATATTCTCGCTATCCGTGCGGCTTCACTCGAACAGCGGCAATCGCGGTCTGTAGACCCGGTGCATTAGGCTGCGATATCTGCATCCGCGGTTCATTTACCCGAGAGCCGGCGGCGTCCCAGCGTCAGTTCTCCGGGGGTTTGCCGGCTGCCGGGTGTGTGCATCACACCGTTATACAACCGCGATAAATTGCCAATACACGCCGAATTTTTTTTTTTTTTTTTAAAATCTGTTCTGCGATTTTTGGTTTTTGTTTTGTGCGAACGACGTTGATTTTCTTAATATTCGGAAAAATGAAATTTGTTCTGTTCGCGCTCGTTCTGGCATCGTTTTCGGGCAAGGCTCTCCTCGAGGAAACGACACGTGAGTAAATTTACGTATTTACAATATTTTTATTTATTCCAATTTACCCACAAAAAAAACCTTCGAAAATATCGAAGGTTTTTTGGTGATGTGATCGGCTGTTGCGCAAAACTGGAGCTGGATCTTCAAATTTATAGGCATTTTTGTTTTCATTGAAATTTCTAATGTAGTACATTTTTTAATATATTTCTTTGCAGTCAGGAAACGATCCGTGTGTAAAATGACGTATTTGCAACCATTTTTTTTATTCGAAATAAAAACACTACAAATTGAATAGAAAAATGACGTTACAAAAAATCAAAAATTTCGAAGATTATTTGTTTTGCGAAACTAAAATTGGACCGAAAAAATAAATTGCGATTTATTTTTTCAATTAACAAATGATATAAAAAAAGTAGTAACATAATAAATTTCTTTGCATTTTCTTGATGTTTGTGGGGGCGGGGGGGGGGGGGGGGGGGGCTTCCTGTTTAAAGAAATCTCGCCGGCAATTGGGGAGGGAGGGTTTTTTGAGGATGAACGAATTTTTTTTCAGCCGAATACGTAAAACAATGTTCACGAAGCGATCCAAAGATCAAGACTTGCCTCATAGACTCCCTTCATCATCTCCGACCGTACTTGAGGGTCGGCATTCCGGAAATCGAGCTACCCTCCGTTGAACCCTTTCACGTGAGTCTGACACATTCATATTTATTTCCGTAAATTTACGTAAATTTTTGTTTCAAGTGAATGTATATAATTTTAACCATAAAATCAAAAATTTTGTAATAATATAAAAAGATAAAAAAACTGTGGCTGAAGGATTTCGGTGGATGGCAAAAGCATATATGTGATTCAAGTCTGTTGTGTTTAAAAAAATGTTACACGTTATGCACTGTCAATAAATTCACTACTACTACTGCTATATATTTTTAGTATCAAAAATAAAAATGTCGACATTGGAATAAAAAATGTTATATTGAAATGAGAAATATTAATATTGGAATTTAAAAAGTGACGAGTTTTGTCATTGCTGCCAATTCGCAGCATATATGTGATTGAAGTCTGTTATGTTTTGAAAACTGTTACACATTATGTACTGTCAATAAATTCATTACTACTACTGCTATATATTTTTTGTATCAAAAATAAATAGGTCGATGTTGGAATAAAAAATGTTATATTGAAATGAGAAATATTAATATCAAAATTTAAAAAATGACGAGTTTTGTCATTGCTGCCAATTCGCAGCATATATGTGATTGAAGTCTGTTATGTTTTGAAAATTGTTCCATGTTATGTACTGTCAATAAATTCACTACTACTACTGCTATGTATTTTTAGTATCAGAAATAAAAATTTCGATATTGGAAAAAGAAATGTTAATATCGGAATTTAAAAAATGACGAGTTTTGTATAAAATCCCTTTGCCTACGTGAGTTACTCGGTCATTTCCGACGATTATATTCAACACCATACGGGGGGCACGCGCTGAAAAAAAATACCTTCTGATGTCGATTAAAACTTACTATATATACGTGTTTAATTTTTTTTACCAGATGGACGAGCTGTCGCTCTCACTGACAGGTGGTACGAACGGTTACAAGGTCCGACTACGGGATCTGCTCGTGAGGGGTGCGAGCAACTTCACGGTCGATGACATCAAGCTCGGTTCACCGTTCGAGGCGGTCGTAAGAATGCCTGCCCTCGTCCTCGATGCTCATTACTCCAGGTCAGCTGAATTATTCATTTTCAAGATGTTGACCATAATACAAAGATTTTTTTTTCGAATCACGAAACAAGTTTGCAAAATATTATTTTGCAGACTTTGGAGCGCGAAAAACGTCAAACAAACATTTTTCACTATTTTTTATTAACAATTCCATTCTGTTCGCTCGATTTTCCAATTACTAAATTTTAGCATGGAATGGAATTTACTCCATACTGTGGGTTTAGTTTTCCAATGACTGAATTTTAAGTCATGGAATGCAATTTATACCATTCCGTGAGCCAAGATTTCTATGTTTTAGCTCATAGAATGCGATTTATTCCATTCTATGGGCTAAATCTTCTAATGGCTGAATTTTAGCTCATGGAGTGCAATTCATTCCATCCTATAGAGCAAATGTTATAATAGCTGTATTTTAGCTAAGGGAATGAAATTTATTTCATTCTGTTGGCTACATTTTCCAATGGTTGAATTCGAGCCCATAGAATGGAATTTATTCCATTCTGTGGTCTCGATTTTATGATGACTGAATTTCAGTTCATGGAATGTAAGTTATTCCATTCTACGGACTAAATTTTCTAATGGCTGAATTTTATTTCATGGAATGCAATTTATTCCATTCCGTGGTCTCAATTTCCTAATGGCTGAATCTTAGCTCATGGAATGCAATTCATTCCATTCCGTGATCTCAATTTTTCAATGCCTGAATTTTAGCTCATGGAATACAATCTATTGCATTCTAGGGACTCAATTTTTCAATGGTTGAATTTTAGCCTATAGACTGCAATTCATGCCATTCTATGCACAACATTTTTAAATACCTATATTTCAGCTCATGGAACGAACTTTATAGAAATCTATAAGCTAAATTCTCTAATCGATGAATATTACCTCACAAAGTACAATTTACTCCATTCCACAAGTGCGAGTGTCCGCGAACGCCCTTGAGTCCCCATGTATTTAACCCAGTAATGAATAAAATTGTTTCCAAACAGCTCCGGTATCCTGATAATACTACCGGCCAGTGGCAACGGCACCTTTCACGCGAGATTCAGCAAGGCGAGGGCCGTGGTCCGTGGAACGGTCAGCACCACCGTCAAGAACGAAAAGACTTATCTTCACGTCGAGGATCTCGACGTTCAGCTGAGCGTCAAAGACGTCAACATGGGAGTCAGAAAAATCTACAACAACAATAGAATACTGAGTAAGTCAACTCAATTTTTTTAAGCCCATTAAAAAAAAAAAAAATTTTTAACTAACAATATTTCATTTTTCTCATTTTTACTTTTTTTCGTAAAAAGCCGAAGCCACGAATCTCTTCCTGCGAGAGAACGGCCAGGAGGTCCTGAAGGCGATGGAGCCGCAGCTCAAGAGAAAACTGTCGACCCTTTTCGCCGGCATCGTCAATCAGCTGTTGCGTCACGTACCCGTGGAGACTTTTCTATTGCCTTGAACTTTGCTCATTCATACATATATACATGTTATGTATATATACATAAACACATATATATGTTATGTATTATGTAGTTACACTCTACAACCGTGGCGAGCATTCTTGAAGCTTTAATAGGTGTAAAAGCTAAGGTAGCGTAATGAAACCGTTGACGAGCCGGTGTTGATTGATTATTATATTAACTATATATATTAATAATAATAATAATAATAATAATAATAATGGTAACATATGCAAAGTTACGCCGTCGTCCAGTCTAGCGTGAAATCTATTTTGGGACAAAAACTGGCGATGAAAAAGAAACTGCTCTGATGTTTGTCCGCTTTTAAGGTAGTACTAGCACAATGACTAACGCCGCCTAAGTTCGAGAGAAAAAAGACAAATATTACAAACACTTCTCGATGAGAAAAAAATCTGAAAAAATTCTCTGCATATAAAAGGTGCTGAAAAGATTGTTTGTGCATAATAATAATTCCAGAATGTTCGTAACAAATTACTGAAAAAAAACATTGTGCAACAAATTACCCGGCAACCAAATGTTTTTTATTACGAAAATGATTTGTTAATTTTTTTGAATACGTATGATTTTTTTCAGAATTTGATCTAATACTTGAAAATTACGATTTTAAACAAATTTTAACATAAAGGAAACAAATAACATTTTTGGATCATTATTATGGACGAACAATCTTATCAGCATCTTCCATATGCTTGAATTTTTTCAGATTTTTTATTTTTTTATTTTTTTATCCGATCGAGAAGTGCTTGTAATTCTCTTTTATTCCTCTCAAACTTAGGCGGCATCAGTCATGGCGCTAGTACTACCTTAACTTGCTCAGGAGGAGTTAAAAAAAATGGGAAGTTGTTACAATATCTTCGTCGACGTCGCGGGTAGAAAAAGTACACTGAGAATTTTAGTGAAGTGAGGTCTTCGACTTGTACGAGGTGAAGGGAACTTTCCACTGCTAACATCGCCGGATGGAGAATCGAGACACTTCAACTGAGCCAAGAGACTCACCCGACTTTCTAAATCGCGAGTACATCGACGTACTCGTCAAATGATGTCTCTTGTTACGCAGGTTTTTTGCCTCTAGAAAAAATGTATCCAAAGTTCATCCGTCGAACGAAAATAATTATTTGTTATTTGACTATTTTTTTTATTTGGTCTGCGTGAGTGTACGTGTAGGTTTGAGAAAAACATTTTTTTTATAACTTATTAAGTAGGTGAGCGAGTCCTCGTTTGCGTCAACGAGGACGGAAGCTCCGTCGATTTCGTTCTTTTTTTATTTCTTGAAATTGTCAACACCAACCCATTTTTTTTTTTTTTTTTTTTTTTTTTTTTTTTTTTTTTTTTTTTTTTTTGTCGTTTTCGGCGCACTTCCGGTACGGGAGCGGAATTTCAACCGTCGACTGACCTCGAAAACTGGCTCGGTTTACCTTAAAAACCTTCTACCTTAAAACTACCTTAAACAATTTTTTTTATCCGAATATCCTCGCACCGATTTTTTTTTTATTCTTCACTATTTTTTTTATTTGGTCTTTATGTAAAGGCGTTCGTGTGTGGTTCAGTGTGCGTGTGCGTTTGAGCAAGCGAGCGTGAAGAAAATAATTCTTCGACTCGACGAAATCATTTTTTTTTTTTTTTTTTTTTTATTTACTTTTTAAGTACATGAGCCGTAGCGAGTCGTCGTTTGCCTCAACAAGGAAGGAAATTTCCTGGATTTTTTGTTCTTTTTGTTCTAACTTAAAATTTTCAACACCACCCCATTACTTTTTTTCGCACTCTCGTCTCGAGATCGATAACGATCGGGCGACCGGATCTCGACAGGCGGATTTCCGGTACGAGAGCGGAATCTCAACCGTCGATCGACGGTGAAAAACTGGCTGGTTATAATCAAGGGAACGTCTTCACGAACGAAAGCTTCGAGAAGATGTTGCCGATGAAGTCGCGAAGGTGAGCGTTCCAGGCCTCCGCTGCGTAAGGTAACATTCCGTGGTAAAGCATCGGCCAGTACTCGTTCACGAATGCCAGAGCTGCTTTGGCTGTAAAAATTAATATAATGAAGATCATTGTTTTATTTTATTTTTTTCTATTTTTATAGGAAATTAATCATTTTTTTTTCTTTGCATTTTTTTTCAGACTTACTGAGTTCCTCGTTGCCGTAGAAGAGATCACTGGCCCAGATCTTCATGTGGCCGACTTCCGGTGTCAACGACACATATTCGATAATCCACTTGTCGTTTACTACCGGTCCCTCCAACACTATCATCGCACGAACGTCCTCCATCGATATGTTGAACTTTCCTGTTTTGCGATAATTTTCCATTATTATTTTTTGTGTCGATTTTTTTATGAAATTTTTTTAAAAAATATTTTCTAAATTTTTAAATATAATTAAATTTTTTTCTATTTTATTTTCTTCAAATTGAATTTTCTCAATTTTAATATTCTTCAATTTTAATTTGATCCATTTCAATTTGATCAATTTCAATTTGATCAATTTCTATTTGATCAATTTCAATTTGATCAATTTCTATTTGATCAATTTCAATTTGATCAATTTCAATTTGATCAATTTCTATTTGATCAATTTCTATTTGATCAATTTCTATTTGATCAATTTCTATTTGATCAATTTCAATTTGATCAATTTCAATTTGATCAATTTCAATTTGATCAATTTCAATTTGATCAATTTCAATTTGATCAATTTCAATTTGATCA